>JAOTQJ010193663.1:0-21088 GCA_025642045.1 Solanum sejunctum
CATAGAAACCTCTTATAATATGTACAGAAATCATGTAGTTATATGTTGGTTCTCTTGAGCCTTATCGCAACGAGTGTCGATCAGCCCTAGGGGACTTTGGGGCGTGATACTTGGGAATTATGTTCCTCATGGTTCATTGGTTCAATTACCTTAGGTAACATAACTACTATCGGAGATTCACATGTAGGATGGTAACTTAGGTTCTTCCAGTCCTATTGTAAAGTTGAAGGTCGAATTTCACCATAGCGCTTAGTCAGCCACCATGGCATGCCAACTAATTGTCACCTACTGTCCCAGTCAACCTCCCCTTGGTCAGGTTTGGTTGATTAGATGAGAACACTTCAATTGAATCTTTTCATCTACTTCCCTTTTCCTATTCATCACTACCTTGGTCAGGATCGTTATAATAGGTAGAGTTTGGTGTTGGCCACCACGAAACAACAACTATAATGAAGGAAAATAGACAATGCATGCAAAACCCCAATCGTAGAAATGGAAAAAACCTAGGTTATCTCAAGTCAACTACCCATGGTTCCCACAACCTCAAGTTGTAGATGCTTAGCTACTCATGGCTAAGGCAAAACCAACAAAAATGCAAATATAAGATATGATTAAGAATTTCACGTAAAGCAACAAAGATTGAAGACAACACCAATTGCAAACCAAAACCTTGATAGATTGACAATGAGTAGAATGCAATATTTGCAATCCCCAAAATTGGGTTTTCTAAGAGAAAATGATAAACTAAGTTAAAACCCTAAAAGTATTCTTGAGAGTATATTCAAAGATAATTTTCTATTCTCAATTTTGAATCTCTCCAATAAAACCCTAACTTAAAGTATTTATAGTGTTTACAAAATAACCCTAAAAGTTACACAGAAAAGACAGTTGGCAGCTAGTATGCCTTATAGGTACGAGTTCGTAGTTAGGGTCTTATATCAGGTTCTTGGCATATTGGATTCAATGGTACAACCTGCTGGTGCGAGTCGTAGCTTGGGCTATGACTCATATGCTCCTCTCATAGTTTAGGTCTTCAGTTGTTGATACAAAGTTTGGGCTCTATGTTTCCTGCTATGAGTACACCTATATGAGTCATAGTAGACTTACGACTCGTAGGATAGCCTCATAGGGTTGACCTCCACTTAGCAATTTTCTAATTTTTGGTCTCTATTTCTTGCTATGATAGCACCCTATTACTCGTAGCTTGGGCTACGACTCATAGGTGAACTCGTATGTCCTATGCTTCAGGAATATCTGCAGTACTTCTCCAAAGTCATGACAACCTAACTTTTCTGCAAGAACAACACAAAAACACATAAAAACTATAAATAGTCGCATTAATAACTCACACAATTACTTATTTAGGCATCAAATGTGTTGTATTTTGACAACACATAACCACCCTCAACTTAGAATTGTTGCTTGTCTTCAAGTGATGACATAATCTACGCAGACAATGAGATAAAAATATCAGCTATACTAATGGCATATGCATCATTCATTCTAATCCAGGTACCTAACTATCATATCAACACTAGATTGAAAAGATACTAAGCATGACAAAAATATGATGATGAATCTGGCAACCGAACTATGATAAGCTAAGGAGCATCGACCATCCACAATCGCTGGTATAGCCATATGCTAATCAAGTAGTGCACCCTTATAGAAAAGAATTCCCTCTTACTCAATCAAGAAACATTTAGGTTTCACTGAGGAAGCATTCTCACTCCAATTGAAATTCATGCACAATGACTAACACCATAAGCTTGCCTTTACACTTATCTTCTGGCTTGGTGACAAAGTAGATTTAGATCACTTTAGCACTTAAGGGTTTGTAACATAGGTTTAGGGGGATTTGGTATGATAGTTTAGGCAAGTAGTGACTAAAAGCTATCCTTGAACCATGTTTACCAACACTTTTGCTTTCATAACCCAACCCTTTTCATTAAATCTAGCCTTATTCTACTGTTTCAAACTTTTCTTGAGTGTTTTCTTTCTATTTTCAGCTGTGCCTTATTTTTTAGCTCAATTCTTGTTACTGTTTCTCAACTAAAGGCACTTTTCTTTTCTTTTTATTCACTTGGCTCATGATTTTTCATTTCTTTCTTGATTTTCCACCTAACCACCTCATTTTTATTACTTTACCATAATAAAGGCCACCCTCAACTTAGACTTTTAGCCTGAGGTAAAGTACACAATATTTATTCTCCAAACCAGGGCCATAATTTGTAGCCACCCTCAACTTAAGCTTTTAGCCTCAATTAAAGTTCACATGTTCAAGGATACACCAATGCCAATATCAAGGTATTTCATCAAATAAGGTTAAGTTAGTAAGGTGTCAAGAAAGAATGAGTACATGAGAAGCTAAAAAATTTGGAACAAGGGATTCATTTACTCATTTGGTAGGTCATTTAGGCTAAAAGTGGGTTCAGTCAAAGAAGAAAGCCTAAGATCCTTTACAAAGCAATCACATCACTAAAACCAATTTTATAATAACTAGGTAAGTTCTGAGTCCATACATGATGCATGAATACAGCAAAATAAGCTCACAACCCATATGACATTGCACCCACAATCAAGTATAGACTCATAGGTCATGCTTCAAGCCTCAGCTTGCCTTCACACTATCAGAACAAACATTGCCAGATACTCAAAATGCATGAATGCATCAATAACTACAATCTCAAAAATTTTGAGGGTACCCAATTTTTCAAATCATTCAAAAAGCATTTAAAGACTATGTATATGCCAATAGACAAAACTACTATGAATTTACATAGTATCTACACTACCTAAACATGCCAGTCCAACAGAAAATTAAACATCCACAAGGAAAAAGAATCACGACAAGAAAACTTTTGGATCAAAAGTAGGGGAAGTTATGGGGTTGAGGCTACTCAGACTTTACCTTAGTACATAGCTTCCCATACCCCACCAAAATAGAATACATTGTCCTCAAAGTTAAAACAAGAATGAAAAACCAAACATGATAACATAGTGACATATATATATATATATATATATACAAACACACATGAAAAAACAAAAATTAACATCCAGAATATAAGTAAAAATAATATCCAACATAAAAATATTTAAACAACTCCAAAAACCAACATAATAAGAAGATTTTCTAACAAGAGAACAAACCATCCATAAAGAAAAGATAAGGACTGGGGCCAAAAGGGTCAAACATCATAGTGCTCAAGCACCGGTATCTGTCTGGTCAGCAGGGTCCTATGTCACGACCTCCTCAAGAGCTATATGGGTAGCAATTGTATGTGAGCTACCCTCTCCATGTGAATGCTGCTGCTCCCTATCTCTCTGTATGGGCGCCAAAAGGATTGGCTCCTGTACCACCTTTTCTAGTATCGGTTCCTCCACCGCAGTTGTTGGATCATCAGGTCTAGGCCTTTTTTAGCTTAACTTTGGGTTATCTATCTCGAGGGGCCTCTTTTCAAGAGCATATGGGCGGTTAGCTAGCTAGTCAAACACCGCATTGCCCACCGGTGCCACCTTTAGGACTGCAACAGGGGCTGCTAACATCTGTAATAATTTGGTCTTGAACTTGACCAACTCCTCAGTCACAGCACTTCTGTCAGCAGGCCTAGAGCCCTCAAGTTTCTAATAGTCTCTCATCACAAAAGAATCTAAATGGGCATGTACTGCTCTAACTCTCTCATCAACCAAATCGTGGGCGGGTGCCTTTATCCTCTCCTTTGAGTCCCTTATGACCTGGCTGACCCAAGGTATGACCTGTGCTACTAAGGCTTGAAGGCTGGACTCTATCATAGCCATCTTGCATACTAGTGCTTGAAAAACCACATCAAAGATAATAGAATCAACCTGTAACATAGATGTTGCTAGTGCTGGAGTACTGGACGATGGTGTGGACTCAATGTCAATAGTAGGCATACGCTCTATAGCTGCTGGAGTAGTACCAGTGGTAGCTTGAGTCAAACCATAAGTCTGAGGCTCGATCAGGAATGAATTTGGAATTAGAGGGATTAGCTTTTTGTTGGGCAACTAGGTTCTCGTCAGCCTTGATTAGACTGGGGTCCATCATACGCATAGCCTCTACATGAGATTCGAAGCAAAGAGAGACCTACACCCTAGCTTCCTTGCATAATCCATGTATCAAAATGGGGAATAGCAATGCCTGGTGGGTGCAGACTATTGATTCATAGATCTGCTCTGCCATAATATGAGTCTAGTAAATTTCCTACCCTGCCAAGATTGTAGCCAACAACACAACCCTCTCTAATGTGATCATATTATCCGGAACGTGGGTCAGATGCGCCAATGGATATTGGACCACCAAAACTTTGCCCTGAATAAAATGTGTGCCTTCAGAATGTACTCAGTATGGTTTGTAACCCATTTTGGCTAAATACCTTCCTTGAAAATTTGGCTCGCTATCCACTTAAGGAGCTCTGTTCTTAGCCCAGCATCCTTCTGATTAACTGCCTTTCTCATATCTGCAATCCTATGATCATACTTCACAGTGGAATATGACACTCTGTAAGTTGGAACAAACTGTAACCTCTTAATGGTTTCTTCTTAGATATTAACAACTTTACCTTTGACCAAGACTTCACTCAGTCATGGTTGCTCAATGGGCTTCTTGTTCCTCGGAAGATTGTTACGTACAGTAGTATAGCAGGATGCATAGAATTCTCGAACAAGGTAAGGCGGCATACTTGCCCAACACTTGTGATAGTCATCCTATCCCATGGCATTCAATTTTTTCTTCTAGCCACGGTATACTACTTAGCCTTGAGTCTTTTAACCTAGCCTCCTCATGGAATCTCTGCACTGGTCTCCCTTTTCGTAAATCTCTCTCATCCCTAGGCCATACCACCTTGTGTTTTGGGGGTCAGTGGAGGTGGCAGTATATGAATCGGCTAGCTATAGGGGAGTGGTCTCCTCTGGTTGAGCTTGAGATATCTCAAGCAAACTGGACTCAGAAAGTAAAGCACCATCATCTGACCCTTCTTCGTCACCCTCCTCTTCAGACTGGGAGGGGTTATCCACTTCCATCAGAACCCTTGTTGTTTGTGATCTTGTTAAAGGTACGGTAGCTTCAGGGTCAGGGTGCACATTTATCTTCTTAGGAAATTGATCATCATTCGATGTTTTATCTCGTAGTAAATTCCCTGAAGTCAAGGCATTATTCCCATGACCTCTTGGAGGCATTGTTTGTAAAAAAATTACCACATACCCAACCTTGAGTCCCATGATATTTTGTTCCAAAAAATGTATAACACATAAAAAAGTCAAACAAGAAACAATAAAATTACTCAAGTGAAAACAACTAAACCATGTGCAGGGTTGTAGATACGAGTTAAAGGTACAACTCGTAGGGTACCCTATGAGCCGTACTATAGCCTTGTAGTACCAAGGCATCTGAGATTAATGCATTCTAGAATCAGCTATATGATGCAAGTATGACTTGTAGGGTTATCCTATGAGTTGTAATCTGTGCTTGTATCTCATTATAGAAACGCTTTGAAAATTCAGATCAAGGCCACGAGGCCACCACTACGAGTCATAATAAGTGCTATGAGTTGTAGGTGAGTCTCGTATGGAAAATATTATGGCACCATAGTTGTGTGTTGCTTTCTACAAAGGTTCACTACATCTCGTAGGGTGACCTACGACTCATAGTGGGTCCTCATAGCAGAAAACAAAGAGCACCCTGGATGCCTCTAACCTTTCCACAATGACTAAAAGGTAACCATGAAGCACAAGAAATTAAAAACACATAGTTGACCCTATAATAAATCTAATCGTTCCACTTTACAAAATATCCCACAATGAAACATGAATCCTCCTTTTCGGTAAAAACATGTCTAGTATGAACTACTCTTGAAAATGACCTAATTTCAACAATAGTATAGCACACACAGTGGCATATAATGGGTTACTCAAGTTCATACATGATTGTTTCATAGCAATAAGATTATAATACCCCAACACCTATGAATTTCAACCCCCAACATGTTCTCACAATATAATTACCCATAGATCATTAAACAAATGCAATCAATCACCATATAAAACTTCATAATCATCAATAAAGGATAGAAACATAGAATCTAATCACTACAGAGGCGTAGGCAATTCTCAATCATTCTCTTCATACTATCATAATCACTGACAAATGGTTTTGCTTAACCAAATCACATAGTATTCATTCAAATACCTACAAGGCAACATTGTCTCATAGGTATGCCAAACTTAACCATGAAATCTTACCATATGAAGGATGAAGAGGTGATGAGAAGGAGAGTGAAAGCCGAAACTTAGCGAATTTCAATTGCTAGAATATGATGATAGATGAATGGTTTAGGGACAATGAAATAGTGCAAAATAATGTTTAGGGGGTTGTAGAGGATGAAAAACTATTTCAGAGAGGGAAATGAGGAGCCAAAAGATGTTAGTATTTTAAGATTCCAAATTGGACCACTTTTGAAATTCCGCTGGTCAGGTCTACGAGACCCCCACAACTAGTCTAGGGCTTCCTACAACTCATAGATCCTAATATCGTAGTAGACCCAACACTTAGAAAAGTGTTGATTTCATACATAGGCACTATGAACCCTACTTACGACTCATACAGAACTCTACAAATCGTAAGGTTAGCTCGTCAGGTATATGTTAACTTGCCATGGTAACTGTTTCTCTCTATGAGGCATGAACACAACTCGTAGGCCTGCTCGTAGAGGCTGCTGCAAACAATAATCCCTCTACTCCTTATTTTCTAACTGGTTTCTGCAACCAATTACTTAAAATACACCAAAATGCAAACATAATGCAGCTAATTCTAAGTCTTAACAATCATAACAAAACAGTAGACTACCATCTTACAATTTAAATAAATGGAAACATTATAAAATAATCCAAAACATAAAAGATGCTTGGTTTCCTCCTAAAAAATGCCTTATTTGACCTCATGGGTTGAGTTTTCCATTTTGTATACTCAGACTTCTCCAGAAGTCTTATCACTGCTCCTTCTACACCTCTTTTTCTTATCCTGCACTGACTCCAGCTACTCCATCTTGTCTCCAAGCTTGTGTATTGTTATGGTTTGTTGTTCAACTTCATATTTACCTTGATAACATCAAAATTTATATCCCAAACAACATCCTCTTGCTTGTTGATCTTGGTCAGGACTTGTCAAGCATATGCTTAATCGTCGCCAGCTTATCAATGATAGAATGCAGGGGTGGTAATCTGACCTAATTAGGTGTACTCTATTTTCTAGGATTGGTTGGGCTTCCCTCGAATGTACTAATGGATAGCACTAGTTATTTTTATCATAGTTGATAAACCTGTGTGATCGCAGATAACTTATCCATGTATTCAATGATTTTGCTAAATGGTTATCTTAGGAATGCCTAACACTCCCCTCTAAATAAAGTATCAACATGTCCTTGTTATTCAGAGAGTAGTGCTCTATAGAAGCTAGCCACTAATTCAACGTCAGTCAAATAATGGTTTTGGTACATTGCTAAGCACTTCTTATACCTTTCCTAAGACGCCACCACAGATTCTCTTGGCACACTTTTAAAATTGTAGATGTTATGTTGTATCTCTTGCTTGTTGGGACCCTTATAGAAGTTAATGAGGAAGACTCTCTGCACCTCCCCCCAGCTGGCACAAACATCTGATGGTAGAATTGACCACCATTCTGCATCTACACTCTAGAAAGTCATAGGGAAGGCTTGAAGAGCCATGGCCTCCCAGGCAGGATGTTTTGTGCCAAGAACTTCGCTCAACATTTGAGTAAAATTTTACATGTGAAGTTGGGGGCCTTTGGACTCTTTTCCATAAAACAAGGCTCGCCTCTGTAAGGTTTCCAATAATTTGTTTGCGAAGTAAAGCTTTTGTTTAGTCATGGTGCTAGCAAACCTATGAATAGACTTAAGTAGTAAAAACAAAAAGTAAAAGTAAAATGTAGAAGAGTCTAGAAATTAATAGTTGAACTGACTAATGGTGAAATCAAGTCAAAACCTAGTCGTATTCCCTAGCAATTGTGCCATAAATTTTTATAATGTTCACGCTCCAATAAGAAAGCGATCGTTGTCAGCAATTAACCTAACGAAAGGTTAGGATCGAATCCACAAGGAATACAGGGATGGACTATGAGAGTTCACTATCAATCATTTTAAGTATATATAACTAAAACCTATAAGTTGGGGAGGGGGGTTCTGTGATTCAAGAACAAACCAAAAATAAACACTACACTATAATGTAAGAAAACACTCAATTTTAGGGACAACTTGGGAATTGCGTTCCCCATGGTTCGTTGGCTCAATTACCTAGGTAACATAACTACAATTGGGTATTCACATTTTGGGTGGTAACTTAGGTTCTTCCAGCCCTCTTGTGAAGGTAAAGGTCAAATTTCTCCATGGCGCTTGGCCAACCACCATGGCGTGCCAATTAACATTACCTATTGTCCCAGTCAACCTCCCCTTGGTCAGGTTTGGTTGATTAGACGAGAACATATCAATCGAATCTTGTCATATACTTTCTTTTTCCTATTTGTCACTACCTTGGTCGGGATCATTATAGTAGGTGGGATTTGGTGTTGGTCACCACCAAACAACAATTATAATGAAGGGAAATAGGCAATTTAAGCAAAACCCCAATCATAGAAATTCAATAAACCTAGGTCATCTCAAGTCAACTACACATGGTTCCCAGAACCCCATGTTGTGGGTTCTTAGCTACTCATGCCTATGGGAAAACCAACAAAAATGCAAATATAAGACATGTTTGAGAATTTTACCCAAAGCAATGAACATTGAAGATAACACCAATTGCCAACAAAAAGGTTGATAGATTGACAATGAGTACAAGGCAAGCTTTGCAATCCCCCAAATTGGATTTTCCAACAGAAATGATAAACTAAGTTAAAACCCTAAAAGTATTCTTAAGAGTATATTTAAAGATGATTTTCTATTTTCAATGTCGAATCTCTCCAATAAAACCCTAACTTAAAGTATTTATAGTGTTTACAGAATAACTCTAAAAATTATATAGAAAAGACAGCTTGAAGTTGGAACGCCTCAAAGGTATGACTCGTAG
Organism: Solanum sejunctum; assembly: GCA_025642045.1. Taxonomy (NCBI): domain Eukaryota; kingdom Viridiplantae; phylum Streptophyta; class Magnoliopsida; order Solanales; family Solanaceae; genus Solanum; species Solanum sejunctum. The sequence continues at coordinate 9,100 of JAOTQJ010193663.1, forward strand.
GGTGACCTATGAGAAATAACCAAGGTCTCGTATTAGGTTCTTATGTTGTATTTAACTGGTATGACCCACTATACAAGGTTATGACTCGTATGCTACTCTCATAGACTAGGCCATCAGTTGTTGATCAAAAGTTTGGGCTCTCTGTTTCCTGCTATGAGTGCACCTATACAAGTCACAGTGAGACTTACGACTCGTAGGATAGCCTCATAGGGTTGACCTCCACTTAGCAGATTTCTAATTTTTTGTCCCTGTTTCTTTCTACGATAGCACCCTACGACTCATAGCTTAGGCTAGGACTCGTAGATGAACTCATATATCTTATACTTTAGAAAAATTTGTAATGTTTCTCCAAAATCTTGCCAACGTAACTTTTCTGCAAGAACAATATCTAAACAGATAAAAACCATAAACAATCGCATTAAGAACTCACAAAATCCCTTGTTTAAGGCATCAAATGTGCTATATTTTCACAGCACATCCGTGCTTGGTCGGCAACCATGGCGTGCAAACTAACCGTTACCTATTATCCTAGTCAACCTCCCCTTGGTCAGGTTTGGTTGATTCGATGAGAACACAACAATCTAGTCATCTCATCTATTTCCCTTTTCCTATTTGTCACTACCTTGGTTGGGATCATGATAATAGGTGGGGTTTGTGTTGGCCACCACCAAACAACAATTGTAATGAAGAGAAATAGACAATATATGCAAAACCTGAATCATAGAAATGCACAAACCTAGGTCATATCAAGTCAACTATCCATGGTTCCCATAACCCCAAGTTGTGGGTGCTTAGCTACTTATATCTAAGGCAAAAACCAACAAAAATGCAAATACAAGACATGATTTAGAATTTTACCCAAAGCAATAAAGAGTGAAGACACCACAGGTTGCAAAGCAAGATTTACAATCCCTAAAATTGCATTTTCCAAGTGAAAAATGAAGAACTTTGCTAGAATCCTAAAATATTCTAGAGAGAATATTCAAAGGCACATTCAATGCCTCTCCAGCTGGAATTTTGTTCTCCCTTTTTTTTAAAATAAAACCTAACATAAAGTATTTATAATAGTTAAAAGTTTAACCCTAAGAATTACATAGAAAGACAGTTGGAAGTTGGTATGCCTTATAGGTATAACTCATAAGGTGACCATACGAGTTGTAATTAGGGTCTCGTATCAAATTCTTGGCATCTTGGACTCAACTGGTATAACCCACTAGTACTAGTCATAGCTTAGACTCGTATAGTCCTCTCGTAGTCTAGGCCTTCAATTTTTTATCCAATGTTTATAATCTCTGTTTCCTGCTACGAGTACACCTATACGAGTCGTAGTGAGACCTATGACTTGTAGGGTGACCTTGTAGAGTTGACCTCCACTTAGCAGATTTCTAATTTTTGGTCTTTGTTTGGGCTACGACTCATAGGTGAACTCGTAAGTCCTATGCTTTACCAAAATGTGGAATTTTTCCTCCAAAATCATGCCAACCTAACTTTTCTGCAACAACACAAAAACACATAAAGAGCATAAAAAGTCACATTTAGAACTCACAAAATCCCTTATTTTAGGCATCAAATGTGATGCATTTTGACATTACATCACATACCAGTGATGATATCGGGGACTTTCTCAACCTCTTGCCTCCCTTGAAGTGCATAGAATCGATTGTTCCTTAGGGCATCATATTTTCAGCCACCTCTCCCTAAAGGAACCTCATTAGCACCTTGCTAATGAACCTCCTTACTCTTATTGTGATTTCGAGGGCAATTCATCACCTTATGCCTAACTTGCCCACAACAATAACAAGAATTAGTATACCTCAAGCATAGGACACTATGACCCTTACCACATTTTGGACACCCACTAGTAGGATCCATACCCCTAACAAATTAGGCCCTTGGAAAGTCATTGGAAACCCTCTATTTAAATGCATGAGAAGACCCTTGGCCTTTATGGAATTGGCCAACCTTACGACTTTGGAACTTTTCCTCAAAATGGGCTCTCTTTCCCTCATTACTCTTCCTCTTCCTCAACTTTTCCTCCTCTATGTGTTCAACATAGGTCATCAAACAGGAAAAGTCCATGTCACTAATCAACAAAGAGGCCCAGTATTCCTTACTCACCAAATTGGATACACCTATCATGAACTTGTTCATTCTAGACCTTGGGTCAGCAACCAAGCGGGGAGCATATTTAGATAGTTGATTGAATTTGAGAGCATACGCCCTCACACTCGTAGACCCTTGTCTCAAATTCATGAACTCCGCCAATTTGGCCTCCCTAAGATCAAAAGGGAAGAACTGATTAAGAAAAGCCGCCTTGAATTCCTCCCAAATCACCACATTATTGATTCCTTTCTCCTTCTTCCATTTATTAAACTATATTTCTACTATCCCTTTAAGTTGATAGGCTGCCAACTCCGGTTTCTGCTCTGATCTAACACCCATGATAGCCAATACCTTGTAGACCTCATCAATGAACTCTTGAGGGTCCTACTCTATTATAGACACATAGAATCTAATGGGTGTATCCTTATGAAGTCTTTCACCCAAGATCCCGAGGTATGAGAATGAGGGGCTCGAGCCCCTTGGTTGGCTTGGTTAGCCAGAACTTGGGCTAGCAAAGTGAGAGCATCCATAAGCTCACCATGAGTTTTTTGTTCTTTGGGAGTGAGGGCTCTTCCTCCACTTGTGTGAGGATGATCTAGCACAGCAAATAGCAATCATTAGGGGGAGAGGGGACCTTACTTTAACTCTACGGCAACACATAGAACATTAAGAAGGGAATCATTTCCTAAAATATCTCATAGCCTCTAGCTCATAGTTGTGGTGCAAAACACAAACATGAACAAGACTATAATCAATGCGGTGTGTTAAATGTCGAGGACCAATAACAACCTAGTCCTATGATACTAAGTTTGTCATGACCCAAGCCTAGGTCCTATATATGACATGGTGAATGGGGAACCCGAAGGGACCCCACACAGGCCTCTTAACATGTCATTATACATCATTGGTCATGAAAGTAATTAATCAACATAATGGAATTAGAAATAGGGCAAGGGACTAAAAGAAAGCTTTCAAAACATAAACACTAAACAAGAGAGTGAAGGCTCAATACATAACATGTCCAACAATACCTCTACAACATAGATAAGAGCAGGGGCAAAGACAAACAACCGAACATACATAAAAGATAGTGTTAGTATGTAGCATGAGATGATAGATTTTATCCCCGAAATAGAGGACTCACCAAGTAGCTTGAGATAGATCGTAATAGCCATTTGAAGGAAGATGTTCAACTAGGGCTCCCATTCCTATATGGTGACATCATGTAGGTATAGAATATGTGTTAGTATGTTTGAATGTACTAAGTATGTAGGATGCAATGCAATAAGTGATAGGCATCATAAACAAAATGCATAACATAGCAATGAATAAGAATATAGCAATATGACATGTAGAAATAATGCTTGAAATAAAATTATACTTATATAGAAAATAATGTTTAAGGAGAAACCATTATTAGTGAATATCCAAAACCTACAACCTACTTGGAGAGGCGAATGAGCTACAAACCCCTCAATGTGGTTGATGAGGTACAATCGCTCAACATGGTTAATAAGGTACAAACCCCCCAATATGGTTATCAAGGTACAAATCCCTAGATATGGTGATCAAGGTACAAACCTCTTGATGTGGTTGCATAGGTCTACTACCTCTCAACCAAGACAATTGAGGTACGAACCCCTCGACATGGTTACCCGGGCCTATAACCTCCCGAGTGAGGCTTGGTTAATTCTCAACACTATAGAGATAATATCATATACATACATGCCTTTTATCATCATAAAATCACTCAACTCATATGACATGCATTGGGCCTTCAATTCCTCAAGAAATTATAACTGGACATTTCATCAAACACTTGGCGGGTATGTAGTTCTAGTGTAAAAACATGCAATTCAAGAGTGGAATCATGCTAGAAGATTCAGTGTAAAACCATCAACAGATACTTGGTAACACCCTCAAACAATATATATCAAAACCATTCATCAAATCTCATAATAGATCATAGATTCATAGTTTAAAACATGCTAAAACAACCACAATTTCATGAAACCCCAACATAGTGTTCAGTAAACTTCATAATAAGTGAGACTCATGAGTAAATCAACTTTAAATCATGCAATTTAGGTAAAAAGGAAGCTTGGGCACCATGGGCGGAAGGACCCAATGGTTGAAACCCACATACCTTAGCTTTGGAGAATTCCTTGATAAAGTTTTTAATGGAGACTTGAAGCTTGAGTGAAATCCTTAAGATCCAAAAGAGATTTGGACACTTGCATTTTTAATGAAATATTGTCTAAGTATTTAAGAGAGTATTTGAGAATGTCTTGAATGATATGAAAGTAAAATATAGCTAAGTATAGGTATTTTCACGCATGGGAAGGCTTAGGCCCAAGACCCAAAGGCCTTGGACCAGATAAGAAAACTAGCACATTTTAACACGGTGGCTAGGAGTGACAATTTCAATTCATGTAAGGTAAAAGGAACCCATTTTACCCATATTTATTTTAATGGATCACTCATATTTTCTAAATAGGTAAATATGAATTGATATATTTTAAGAGTTCATACAAATATGGTCAAAATAGATAAAATATGACTACCCATATAGACCCATAGATTCCTCAACTCATAATAAAAAAATTTTAATTGCTCTAAATTTTTTTTTTTGTGCATGACTTTTTATATGTTTCATTGTTTCTTAAAAAAATTATACCCGGGGAGGGAGAGGGGGGGAGAGAATTAACGATTTTTTTATTTTTTACTGAGATGGGCAGAAGTAACAAAAAATTAAAAAATTGAACCATATCAAACTAATTTGTTTTTTCAGTTTTGGTGTCAGGGTGGTTGGGGGGGCCAAAAAAAATTTATGTTTTATTTTTTATTGGGGCAGGCATAATTATCAAAAACTTAAAAAATCGAACCAAACCAAAATAATTTAATTTTTCAGTTTGGTGGGGAGGGGTGGGGAGGGGGGCAAAAAGACTTTTTTTTATTTGTGCGGGCATAAATATTGAAAAATCAAAAAATAAAACCAAATCAAATTAATTCAATTTTTCTGTTCGATGTTGGGGTGGGGTGGGGGAGGGTTTTTTTTTATTTTGTATTGGGGCGGGTATTAATACCAAAAAATCAAACCAAACCAAACTAATTCAATTTTTTAGTTCGGTGTCGGGGTGGGGTGGGGAGAGGGGGCAAAAAACATTAATTTTTTATTTTTTTATTTAGGTAGAGTATAAATACTGAAAAATCAAACTAAACCAAACTAATTTGGCTTTTTGATTCGATGTCTGGAGGGGGCAGAAAAATTAACTTTTTTTTATCTTTTATTAGGGCAAACATAAATACTGAGAAATCGCAATTGAACCAAACTAAATTAGTTTGATTTTCAGTTCGGTGTCGGTGGGGGAAAGGGGCAAGAAAATTTAACTTTTCTTTTATCTTTTACTGGGGTGGGGCATAAATACCAGAAAAATTGAAGAAATCAAAACAAATCAATCTAATGCGATTTTTTGATTCGGTTTACATGTTCTTTGTTCAAAAGTTTAGTTCTTCGATTTTATGTAGGGATCTCAAATCTTCACTATACCAAATAACTGAATTTTCATTAAAAAAATTGAAAAAGTACTTTTTTTTCAAAAATAATTATTTGGGAGTACGGTTGGGGTTATAGGATTGAACCTTAACAATCTAACTTTGATTTAATCTTTTTTTGGCTTCAAGAAAATAAAGTGGGTTGGAACCATTCTTATCCAAACGATATTTGACCCAATCCAAATTTACCTATATTTTATATGGAAGGACTGTGATCCAATTAATTTTGGTTTGGATTTGGATGGATTATGATCCAATTCATTTTGGCACAATTTATATGCAATCCATCCAAATCCAATCTAGTCCACCCATTTGCCACCTCTAACTGTGGCATGTCATTGGTGCGTCGCGCAAGGGGGGCACAGACCGTCACTGGAAATTGCTTTTTTTGCGATTTTTGAATATTGATACGGTTTCTCTAAAATTGGGGTTAGACCCACTGCCCACTCAATTTTTTCCCCTGAACAAGAATATGAAGTTGAATTTTTGATATCATGCATAAATTTTGAGATGTATTGAAATTATGATTTTGGGCATTTTAGAGGCACAACGTCCGACACTTTTTGGGGTCGTTTCACTGAAGGAACCCCCAAATAAATCTCCTAGCATATCAATCACACATTCTCAATCACAGAAGCAAAATAATAACAATAAGAGACATAAGTAGGGATAAAGGGACTAAAGGGAGTCATTGATAACCATAAAACATGCAAGAGTCAAGAAGAGTCACGTTCATAGCATAATTACATGAATTATTCCAACAACACCTCTAGCGTAGATTGTGTCATGACCCAAGACTGGGGCGTAGACGTGACGCGACAAAAGAAAAACCCAAAAATACCCCAACCAAGCCTCATAAAGCATCATTACACATCCTTAGTCAAGGAAGCAATAAATGAAGCATCAAAGATAAATGAATGGGAAAACTGAAGCTTAGGAAAAGGCTTGCACAGTATCATGGTCAAAAGGCAAGAGTTAAACTCATATGATAGATAAATAACATGTCCAACAACCACCTCTATTGCATAATAAGAGCGGGGGCCAAGACAAAGCAACCAGGCTCACCTTCATAGTCAAATAGGACAAAAAACGAGGATCCCAATACATATGAAGAGAGCATAGACTATGGTCCCGAAGTAAAGGACTCACCAAATAGCTTGAATAGTACCGAACTAGCTATGCGGAGGAGGAGGATCAACTTGGGCACCAGTTCCTACATGGTGACATCATGTAGGCATAGCGAATGTGTTAGTACGTTTAAATGTACTAAGTATGTAGGATGCAATACAACAAATAAATAGACATCACAATCAAAATGCATAATATTAAGCAATAAACATAATATAATAATATGGCATGTATGTTCAATGCTTAAGTAAAACATGCTTAAGAAAATCATGCTCATATAGGATACCATATATGAAGAAGAGACCAAGCTAGCTATTCAAGGTATAAAGCCCTTGGTGGTTGTATGGCATAAACCCCTCACATGGTTGATGATAATCACACCTTATCAACATGGTGACAAAGTATAAACCTCTCGCATAGTTGATGAGTATAAACCCCAACATGGTTAACCAGGTTCTTATCCCCCCGGATCAGGTATGCTCTAATGCAACACTTTATATAGAGCATATCATATAGATAAGCTCATTTCATCATCAAATAGTCATTCATATCATATCTCATTATTTGGACCTTCAACTCCTCATAAAACCACATCCGAAAATTTTACCAAATACTTAGAGATGAATTTGTGCAAGGAAACCCATTGTAAAACCATCAATCAACAACTTGCAACACAATCATGACATATACATCAAAATGCTTCCTCAAATCTTATAATAGATCAAAGATTTATAGCTCAAAACATGGCAAAACAGTCACAACTATACATAGCTTTAACAAAATGTGCAGTGAATTTCATAAGATGGAAGACCCATTTGTAAATCAACTTTAAATTATGCAATTTGAGTAAAAACAGGCTTGGGTATCATGGGTGAAAGAAAAAAAATGAAAGAAATCCACATAACTTAGCTTAGATATGAACTTGGTAAAGATTGGAGATGGAAACTTGAAGCTTGAAGAAGAACCTCTAAGGAGAACCTTAGCTTAGGATGAGTGTTTAGACTTGAGTTTGGGGAGTGAAAATATGACTAAGTGTTTGAGTGCATATTTGGAAATGTTTAGGATAGTATGAGGTTTAAATTTGGCTAAGAATAGGGAAAAACATGTATGGGAACTTTTAGGAACAATACTTAAAGTCTTGGACCAAAGCTGAAAAACAGTGTCCAAAATAACACCGGGGCTTGTCGCGGATGCGACGTGAAAGCCTCGCTGGAATTTGCATTTTTGAAATTTCGTAATTGCTAAATATTTGCTTTTAGGTTGTGTCTAGACCCTCCCCCCCTCTAATTTTGACCCCGTGAACAAGAATTCAAAGTCAAATTTTTGAAATAACGAATTTATTTTGAGATATATGAAAATTAAAATTTCGGGCATTCCAAGGCACTTTTTTGGGGACTTTTTGGGATCGTTACAATATCTCCTCCTTGGGAATATTTGTCCCCGAATATAAAAGGGATGTAAAAGATAAGAGTGATCATCAATAAATTAGCCCCAAAAGAATGCAATATAACATGTAAAATACCTTTTTCAAATTCTCAACATAAGTGTAAAATCATCATAAGTTTACCAACTTAAACATGAATGCATATGAATGACTTAGGGGATGAAATATGAGACTTGAAATCACATAGGGGACTTAGTATTAGTACCTTAGGCTTTATTGGAGTGGAAAGTATAAGGATACTGCTTTTGCATGTCCGCTTCGACCTCCCATGTAGCACTTTCAACTTGTTAGTTCCTCCAAAGGACCTTAATGGATGCCACATCTTTATTCCTCAATCTCATTATATGCCTATCCAAGATCTGAACCAGAACCTCATCATAATTTAAGTTGTCCTTAACAAAACCCATAACATCAAGAGGCATAATGGCATTAGGATCACTAATACATTTTCTCAACATAGAGACATGAAAGACCGGGTGAACAAAATTTATTTCTCTAGGGAACATCAGCTCATAAGATACCTTACCAACCCTCTCTATCACCTCATAAGGACCAACATACCTTGGACTCAACTTACCCTTTTTACCAAAATAGACAACACCTTTCGTTGGAAAAACCTTCAAATAGACCCAATCACCCACTTGGAATTCTAGATCTTTCCTTCTTACATCGGCATAAGATTTTTGATGACTTTGGGCTATCCTCAACCTTTCCTTAATCATCTTAACCTTCTTAAGAGCCTATATAACTAGATATAGCCACAATAAAGCCACCTATACAACCTCAAACCAACCCACCGGTGATCTATAACGTCTCCCATAAAGGGACTCAAATGGAACAATACCGATACTAGAGTGATAGCTATTATGGTAGGAAAACTCAATCAATGGAAGGTGATCATCCCAACAACCTTTAAGCTCCAAAACATAATCCCTAAGCATATCCTCAATTGTTTAAATGGTTCTTTTAGCTTGGCCATCCATTTGAGGGTGGAAGGCTGTATTAAGGTGAACTTTTGCACCAAGAGCCTTTTGAAAAGATCTCCAAAAGTGTGAAGTGAATTATGAACCATGATCTGATATGATGGATAAAGGAACCTTGTGCAATCTCACTAACTCATGGATGTACAACCTTGCATACTCTTCAGCCCCATATGTAGTCTTAACCAGTAGAAAGAAAGCCAATTTTGTCATCTTATCAACCGCCACCGATATGGAATCAAAACCTTTTCTAGTCTTGGGCATCCAATCACAAAATCCATATTAATCACCTCCAACTTCCAAGTGGGAATCTCTATGTCTTGGGTTAGGCCACCCGACCTTTGATGTTTGTCGTTGACTTGTTGACAACTATGGCAAATAGAAACACATTTAGAAATGTCCCTCTTCATGTCTCTCTGCCAATACACATCCCTCATGTCTCTATACATTTTGGTGGAACCAGGGTGAATAGAATAAGATGAATTATGGGCCTCATCAAGGATCTTCTCCCTCAAACCATCAACACAAAGGACACACAATCTACCTTGGTACCTAAGGACACCATCTCTCCCCTCGGAGAAAACCTCTACTTTGCCCTCTTTTACCAAGGCCTTCAATTCAAGCAAGGAGGAGACAAGATCTTGTTTTCCTATCACCTCATCAACCAAAGAAGATTTAGAACCATCTACAACAACAATACAATTACCCACATCTTCCAACCTAACCCCCAATCTACCCAATCTATGAACCTCCCTATACATTTCCCTATCACCACTATCTACATGAGCTAGGCTACCCATGGACATTTGAATCAAAGAATCAGCCACCACATTTGCCTTACACAAATGATAGTGACACTCATGTCATAATCTTTGAGAAGTTCTAGCCACCTTCTTTGTCTCAAATTGAGATATTTTTGAGTGAAGACGTATTTGGAGACTCTTATGACCAGTGAAGGCATCCACATGTACCCCGTACAAATAATGACATCAAATCTTTAATGCAAACACCACGGCGGCTAACTCTAGATCATGGGTAGGGTAGTTCCTTTCATGCACTTTGAGTTGTCTAGAAGCATAGGTTATGACCTTACCATTTTGCAATAGCACACAACCCAAACCAACTCTAGATGCTTCACATTACACAATAAAAACCTCAAGTCCATCTGATAGTGATAATATAAGAGCGGACACAAGCATATCTTTCAATGTTTGGAAACTTCTCTCACATTCATCGATAAATACAAACTTAACCTTCTTTTGGCTCAATTTGGTCATAGGGGAAGCAATGGAGGATAACCCATTCACAAATCTTCTATAGTAACCTACAAGACCCAAGAAGCTCCTAATATCTGATGGGGTCAATGGTCTAGGCCAATTCCTAATTACATCAATTTTCTTAGAATCCACTTTTACACCATCCCCCAATACTATATGACCCAAGAATACAACCTCATTTGACCAAAATTCATACTTGTCATATTTAGGATATAATCTCTCCTCCCTCAACCTTTGCAACACAACCCTCAAATGACCCATATGCTCCTCCTTACTATGTGAGTAGATCAAAATATCATCAATGAAGACTACAACAAAGGAATCAAGGTAACGTTTGAAGACCCTATTTATTAGGTCCATGAAGATGGCCGGCGCATTGGTTAACCCAAAAGACATCACCACAAACTCATAATGCCTATATCTAGTCCGGAAGGCCGTCTTGGGAATGTCACACTCCCTCACCCTTACTTGATGATACCTGGACCGAAGATTAATCATAGAGAAGAATATAGCCCCTTGCAATTGGTCAACCAAGTCATCTATTCTTGGAAGAGGATACCTATTCTTAATAGTGACCCAATTGAGTTATCGGTAGTCAATGCACATTCTAAGTGACCCATCCTTCTTTATCAAAAACAACACCGAGGCACCCCAAGGTGATTGACTAGGTCTAAAAAATCCCTTCTTGTACCCTGGTGATTGACTAGGTCTAACAAATTCCTTCTCCAACAAATCATTCAATTATTTCTTTTAACTACCTCAACTCTAGCGGAGCCATATGCTAAGGGTAAATAGAGATAGGATGAGTATTGCGAAGGAGATCTATACCAAAATCTATCTCCTTTTCAAGAATGACAGCAGGAAGGTCATTTGGGAAGACATCAAGAAACTTGTTTTCAATGGGGACCAACTCATTGGAAGGGATTTTGGACTCCACATCTTTAACCCTCACAAGATGATACAAACACCCCCCTAGAAATCAACTTATGGGCTTTAATGCATGAAATGAATCTACCCTTGACCACCAAGGATAGGTTCATTAGGAAATTGAAACTTGACCTTGCGTGTTCTATAATCAATAGAATCATAGTAGGCATGCAATCAATCCATTCCAAGAATGACATCAAAATCTACCATGTCTAATTCAACAAGATTGCAAGGAAATAACTTATGCAAAATGCAAATAGGACAATTCCTTTAAACCTCCCTAGAACAATATAGGCACAAATAAGAGTAGACACCTCATATGACTCATGTAACAACTCAGGGACAACATGAAATTTTTTTAGCAACAAGAGGGGTAACAAAGGAAAGAGTGGCACCTAGATCAATCAAAGCATATATATCAAAGTAAAATATTTTCAACATAACGGTAATGTAACACCCCATATTTCACATGTACTAATACTATATAAATAAATCATCTCATGCTTTGGTCAAATTAGCGTCAATTCTTGAAAGTGCTTGAATCTCGTCTTAACGGGCAATATGTGAGTCAAAAT
>JAOTQJ010193719.1:0-21082 GCA_025642045.1 Solanum sejunctum
GTACTGTTGGGTTCGCTGTTTGCAGGTGGGGTTGGTTAGAAAAACAGAGAAAACTCTGTCAAAATTTTGGGAAATTCTTTAGCTGTAGTGGATGAAAATTCGGTATAGTGTATGTCTGGGTGCCTTATCGGCACCAATCACGGCCCCTGGGTTGGGTCGTGACAAACTATTTAGTATCAATTCATGTATAATTCAATTAAAATCATGAAATAAAACATAACTTATGAAATTTCATGGTAAATAATAAAAAATCATATTTTTAATATTGAAACTCATGGAGAAAAGGAGAATTCTTTAGGATTCCTGGATGAAAAGAGTCCATGAATGAATATCCACATACCTTGAGTGCAGTCCTTGAAATTTTTTCGAAAACTAATAGTCGAGAGTGAAAAACCCTAGCTCAACCTTTAATGGAGCCTTGGAAATTGAATGAATAATTAAAAAGAGTAGAATTTATGAGTAAAAAATGATTATTGGGTGATTTATAGGATCAAAATGATGTAATTTAGGGGTTAGGACAGTAGAAAAGGCTCAAAATACCTTTCATTTAAAACTGCCAGATAGGGACCGCGAATTAATTCTAACAATCGTACTTCTATATATGGATTGTCCCATTGGATTATGAAAAAGTACGGTATCTATGTAACCTAACCAACTTTTTTATGAGTCTAATCTATAACTCGTAATTCTTTTATTGAGACATAAAATCCCCTCATAGACCTTGCCTTCAACTCAAAATATTTTCTAAGTATTTTTGTGTTTTACAAGAACCATTTATGAACATACAGGGGTTTATGACCTATCCTGCTTGTTCATAATAAATGTTCTACAATTTGCAAATCTTCAAATCCTGGATCTCATTTTTAACAATCACATTTTATGAGTCGTAGTTCCTTTTATGGATCATAAATTTCTTTTGTGATACATCAAATTTCTTGATTTTTTTTCTAAGTCTGAGGTGCCATACACGTCATCCATCTACCACTCGTAAATTTTACTAGATCTCATAGATGTGAATCATAAAAACTACATCGAAAATTTTTCCGACAAATTCTTTCCTATTCTAACTTTTGGGATATTATAGTCATGTATTGCATTGGGGCAACATGGATGAAATGGAGGCTTGCCTGTAGAGCATTATATGATAAAAAAGGTGGTACCACCTAGTGTTCTTAAAGGCGAGTGCCTTGTCACCTTTGGCGAGGCGAGGTGAGGTGAGGCGTCGCAGTGTCGCCTTAATATGCTGTGGAGAGGTGCTCCTACAAAAGGCGAGAGGCAACAACTTGAGGTGAGGCGCCTATGGCGTTGCCTTTTTTTAATTAAAGAAAGCTGATTTTTATAATAAAAAGACTTCTAGGGTTTATTTAGGAAAAAACCCAAACATAAGTGTAACACCCGATAAAATTATTAAAATACCCCTAGAACGGAGATGTGCGCGCAATGCATCTTTCAAAGCTCAGATGGAAAATCCAAGATCGAATTTGCGATCAACGCAAAAAATCGAGTCAGAAAATGGTGTTAACACGATTTAAGAGCAACCGGGTCAAAAAATAATTTTTGCAAAATTAACTAGAAACAGTAAGGGTACACGACATGGACCTATCACAGACCCAAAATATGAGGGTACGTGATAGCTTCGTGATGTGGATCCATTGTGAACCTACACATTATTTTTTTAATTTTTTGATGGGATTGAATTTTTGAAATCACATGTGCATGACAAGTCTGCATCGCAGACCTGTTATCTCGACCTGTTCTACCAAAGTTCAAAATTTTAAATCTTTTGAGGGGCATTTTGAACTTTTTCCAACCCCTCCTGTACTTAACTCACGACCCATTTAGGTTATTTTGAGGAGTAAATAGGGTCAAAAATCTCATTCTCTCCTTCTTCACAATACTTTAAAGTTAGGGCTTGAGAGAGAAGAAAGAAGAACGTGGGATTGGAGAATTCTTGACGGGTGATTTGAAGAGTTTTATTCCAGGTATGTAAGGCTAAACGAAAATATGGAATTGTTCTTCCATGTGCCCCATAGATGGTCATAGATGAGTTGAGAGCCCATGAGTCCCTATATATATTTCTTGAAATACCTTCTTGATTATTTTCTTGAAAATTATATCTATTACATGTATTTTCATATGTTGATGATCATCGTAAACTTGTTTTCTTGAATTGAATACTTTTCATGAGATATTGTATAAAACCCTATATGTTAACTTTTGAAAGCATGCAAGAATGAACCTAGGAATGGAGTCTAGAGCCTTGACGTGAGTATGTTAATGGAAATCTTGGCATGAATATGAGGTTGATGTATTTGAGCTTGACAATCCTACGAGTCTTCATAATTGAGTTCTTGATGTTATGTCTAAATGACTTCTTCTAATGGATGATTTGAGTCCAGTTCTTAAATGAGAATTGAGTTCATTGAGATGAGTTAAAGTCCTTGAAATAATAGAGGACCCTTGAGTTTGAGCTAATTGAGATTATGAGAGTCTCCATAAAACTGATTGAGATGATGAGTACCTCTACGAGGCTACATGAGATGGTGACGAGGAGTATTATGAGCATTGAGTCTTGGGAGGAGTATCTAGCATCGAAATGAGTAAATGTAAGTTCCACTTGCACTCATTACCTATGCCGGCCCAGCATAGGAGAGGATTGAACCAACATATCTTATGGTCCCCTCTCGAGTTTATATCCCTGAAATCAATAGAGGATGGTAGAGTTAAGATTCCTCGTGGATCATATTCGTCCCTTACCTGGTAAGTACGGGATGGCTGTGGCAACATCAGCATGATTGTTGCATAACTCTTGGCTCATAAGTGGTTGTTGTCAGTTAAGACAAACTCCCAGAAAGTTTTCAAACTGAGTAATCTGAGTCGAGATAAGATGATATGAGATGATGAGACGAGTTAAGATGAGATAAGTTGAGATAAATCCTTCTGAGATGAGTTTAATCTGGTTGATGAGTCACTTGTCTACTCTTTTTCTTTCTTTAGATAGACATTTGACATGTTGATTGATTTCTATATTGATGTGGATTATTGTTTCTATATTATTCTACTGTTTTGATTCCACTAAGCTATTTTACATATTAGTATATTCCAAGTACTGACGTCTCCTTTTGGACTGCATTGTATTGTGATGTAGATATGTAGGATAAAGGTCATCAGCGAGCGAATAGTTAAGGACCTTCGAGCAT
This sequence comes from Solanum sejunctum, assembly GCA_025642045.1. Taxonomy (NCBI): domain Eukaryota; kingdom Viridiplantae; phylum Streptophyta; class Magnoliopsida; order Solanales; family Solanaceae; genus Solanum; species Solanum sejunctum. Next base: position 3,201 of record JAOTQJ010193719.1, read on the forward strand.
TCAGCACATTGGTGAGCCTCCCCTACTTTGGAGGATTCATTACATTATTTTCATCATGCTTTAGAGTTAGTTTTGCTTATCTTTTTATTTTGATTGAGGTATCCATGTGTCTGTCATTGGCACCACCTAATAGTGATAAAGGCTTCATAGACTAGAGTCAAATATTGATGCTAAAATTTGTGAGCTAGTTTCTTTCTACTAGCCTTTCATGATATTATTATTTGAGACTAGATGATTAGATGTGCCCATTTATTCCTTATGTCTTTCGCTGATTTGTAAAATGTGTGAATAGACGAATGTGATAAGGCCAAGTTGTTCGCTTGGGGCTAGCAATAGTCTCTGGGTGCCGACCACGTTTTGAGTCCCTTTTCGAGGCGTGACAACACGTTTCTTCACCAGAGTCAACTTGCACTTCTTCTCCAACTTCCAGAGTCGACGAATGACCTTTTAGGTAACTTTTCTCTCATCTTTTCTTCTTTCTTCTTTTCTTCTTTCTTCTTCTTTCTCCACTGCTGCGCGACTCTTTTTATTATCTCACTGAGCTTTTTTTTCTTTCTTCTTCTTCTTCTGTTCTTTTCTTCTTCTTTCACATCTTTGTTCTCGCCCTACGCGACTCTTTTTCTTCTTCTGTTAATCTGTTCAACTGTTTCCAACTTCCCAGTTCCTCTATTCCAGTTCAGTGGAGCAGAGGACTGCACATTTTCTTTTAAAAAAATTATAATCCTTCTTTATTGATATAATACATTGTATATTAATTTATATAATATTAATTTGTCTATCTATAGTGTTATTTCAATGGCGGGGGATCCTAGCAAACGGAAGGACTTTGGATGGAATTATGGCATACAAGGATCGATAAGAGATTCCATTATTTATACGTTTTGTATAATTACATCTAATGGTGGAATTAGTCGACACAAGCAACACTTGATCGGTGAATATAAGAATGTAAAACAATGTAGAAGTTGTCCACTCGAAATTAGAGAAGAAGTAAGGTTGTATGTGAAAAAGAAAAAGGCGAATCACCAAAAATATCAAATGAGAGAGCAAGAAGAACCTGCCATTAATATTGATATTGATGATGATATGGATGAATTTGATGAGATGATGCCTCCATTAAAATCTCAAAAGATGTCTTCGAGTGGAAGTGCATCATCCATGGGGCGGAATGAGACGAAAGGACCTCTTAGTCTCTATTTTTCTCAAAAATCACAACAGAAGAGAGGTTTTGAATAGAGAGCGGGTTTTGATGAAACTAAGAAAATTTTAAGGGAGCATGCGATAAATGCTTTTGCATTGTGAATGTATGATATAGGGCTTTCTTTTAATTGTGTTAATCACAAATTATTTGACAAATTTGTTGAGGCGGTAGGACAACATGGCCCGGGATGAAACCTCCTACTTTTCATGAAGTAAGAGTTACTCACCTTAAAAAGGAGGTGAAGAAAATAAACAAACTTATTGATGAGCATAGAGTGCATTGGACAAAGTTTGGGTGTTCCATTATGATGGACAAATGGACGGCACAAAATGATAACATGATCATTAATATTTTGGTGAATTCTCTAATCAGTAGTGTATTCCTAAATTTTGTTGATGCTAGCAATGAATCTATCGATTCTACCAAATTATTCAACTTATTTGGGAGAGCTATTAAAAGAATCGGGCCGAAAAATATTGTACAAGTTATCACCGATAATGCTAGTCAGAATGTTAATGCAGGAAGCATGATTATGGGTGGGTACGAGCACATTTATTGGACTTCATGTGCCGCTCACTGTATTAATTTGATGTTTAGTGATATATTCAAGATCAATCCATATGCTTTGGGTAATATCACTCTCCTATCCACTAACTTTCTTCATAGTTAAGTTTTAATACTTATTAGCTACTAATTACTATTATATTATTTTAATAGTTTTTAAGAAGGCCATCAAGATCCATTCCTACATTAGTCAAAGGCCATTGTTGTTGAATTTAATGAGAAAATTTATCAATAAAAGAAATTTGGTGAAATCGACCAAGACAAGATTCATAACGCCTACTTGACTATGAGAGCTATGTACAATGAAAAGAAAAATTTGAGAATGCTAATCCTCTCAATCTAGTGGACTTCAAGTAGATTTGCGAAAAAAACTTTGGAAAAAGATGTTGACAGCCTTCTTATTTCAGCTAACTTTTGGAATGATGTTGTTAGGGCCCTTAAAGTTTGTGGTCCTTTAACAACATTGCTTCATTTGGTGGATGGGGAGAGAAAACCCCCAATGGGCTATATTATGAAGCAATGGATAGAGCTAAGAAAGCTATTGCGTAGGCCTTTAATGGAGTAAAAAAGCAATATGAGAAAGTATTTGAATTATTGATGCAAGGTGAAATGACCAATTCCATCGGCCTTTGCATACTGCGGGCTTTATTTTGAACCCACTAGTGTTTTATAAAGCTTGTAACAATGGCACTATACATCAAAATGTGTGGTCGGATTATCTTGCATGTATTGAGAAGATGAAACCCGATATAGTAACATAAGATTTACTAGTTGCTGAGCTTCCTAGGAACAAAAATGTTGAAGGACTATTTGGTTGTGGTCAGGCTCAAAGAGCCAAAGATACAAGGTCACTCGGTAAGTGAGTTGATTTAGTTTTTTATAATATAGTTTTACTTAAGTTATTTGACTTATTTATACTTATTAGTAAGTATTAACCTTTAAATTTATTTTTTTTATAGTTAAATGGTGGTCACTATTTGGTAGTCAAACTCCAAACTTGCAAAAGTTTGCCATGAAAGTGTTAAGTCTAACTTGTAGCTCATCCGGATGTGAGCGAAAGTGGAGTGTGTTTGAACACGTAAGAAGAAGAATATTTATACCCTTATAATCCTAATGTCCATATTATATTATTGTACTAATTAGTTAAAGTATTCTACTACTTATGTACAGATTCATTCTAAGAAGAGAAATAGGTTTGCACTATTGCGTCTCAATGATCTAGTGTACATTAAGTACAATAGAACATTGAAAACGTCTTTATGATGCCTGTGACACCATAGATGCAATTGCGTTGGATTACATTGATGAGTTAAATGAATAGTTAGTTGGAGGCTTCGAAGATCTAGAAGATGAACTAGTATATGAGGAAGGTGATCTTACTTGGGGTACAATTGCTACGACTATTGGAGATGACGAGAGCAACTATGGTCTTAGGGGAGCTCCTTCAAGAATAAGGGCACTTGACAAGGTCAAGGGGGTAGCTTCAAGTTCAAGTAGAAGACGGACACTAATTGGTGAAGAATCCGAGGAGGTAGAAGATGAGGAGCAATATAATCAAAATGAAATTAGTGTTGATCTTGAAGATCTTGATAATCTTAAAGAATAATAGACTTCTACTATTGTTTGTCAATTTAGACTTTTATTTGCCTTGATATCTATTATTAGTTTTTGATTTGCTTTTTTGGATTGAAATAGATCTTGCTATCTATTATTAGGGTTTGTCTTTTTGGATTGAAATAGTTTCTAATATATGTTATTGCTATTGAGATTTTGGATATTTATATATGCAATTAAATATTTTAAATATTGATATAAAAAGATGCCTCAATTCAAAAAGGCGAGCACCTCACCGCGAAGCGAGGCAAAGCCTTGTCACTTTTAGCCGTCCAAAATACTGGTAACACCTAAACTTAAAGGTAAGTTCTATATTTTGACACTCGATTTGACTCCCTTTTCTTTAAATTATATTTGTTTGAGCTTTTAAGTTAGTAATTATTTTTATCATTAATTCCTATTACATTTACAACTTCCTTCTATTACTGTCAATATTATCATATTCTAATTACTATTAGTCTTACGATCATCACGTTTTCTTTTAAATTAGTAATAAAGCTACATTCAAATTTTCTATTAACTCTATCTTTTTTTAAGCTTCTTACTTATTAAATTAGTTATAAGTCAATATTTAAATTAATATTTTTGCCAAATTATTATCAAAAAGTTATAATATTGACACCATATTATTTTTACTTATTAATTATATATTAATATTTTGTTATAATATTAGAAGATCAAAAGAAATAATTTTTAGAGGACAAAAATTCAAGAACCTTCAGCCAATCAGATTATCAAATCTATCCCAAAAACTCAATACAAAGCCCTAAGTTCACCCCAAAGTTGTCTACCAAAACAAGCATAAATTCACCCTAAATTACCCAAACCCTAATCAATTTTCTGAACCAACAAAGAACTTGTCCCTTTCTATTTTCTCTATCATTTTCTTTTCCAAACTATGCCCAACATCTTTCAATGAAGGTAGAGGTCACCGACTCTATTTTTTTAATGTAATTTTTCATCTTTTTCTTCTAGAGAAATCAGACACAATATTTTTCTCCCTCATTCAGACTCCCTTCTTTAATTTGGTCAACAATGAGAGACCAGAATACCTCTAAAACCTTTGAGAAAGAATCAACAATTAAAGATTTTGAATTCAAATTACTATTTCACCTTTCAAATCCCGTCCAAATGCTAAATCCATAAATCTAACTTTTTTTCCCTCTTTATAAATACTAGCTCTTTTTTAGCTTGCTAAAAATATACTCAAAAGCTACTATATTTAATCTTTAATAATATTCTGTTTTTTAAAAAAATATCATTTTGTTGATTTTGACCTTTTTTGAGCCTTTCTGTGACACCCCTAAATTATTCTACCTCGAATGACCTTAAAATTTTCCAAAATTTTGAGAATAGTGTTGTCACGCCCCGGACATGGGGTCTAGAAGTGACATGGCAAATTGGGACCCAAGAGTCCCAAACAAGCCTCAAAGTATTCAAATTCACATCATCGGTTCTTAAGCATATTCAAAAGTAAGCACATAGTTCTAAGGGACGGGAGAGTAGGACTCACACTATGAAGATATCATAGGGGAAGGTTAACATGGATTCATGTAACACGTAGCACATAAACACTAAAGAGTGGATAAGTATGACTCACACTATGGGGGCAATTCGGAATTTAGGATCGTCCACATTTTCACATCAAACATACATACATACATATATATATATATATCATAATTTCTATAATCAATCCATAATAGTCATATCCAAAGAATAACCATAAGCATAAGGTTAAATACAACACATGACACATAGATCCGACGAGAGTCTACAAGATGTCCAACAATGCCTCTAGTCATAAGATAGGACGAGGGCCAAGACATGTCCCAAGCTCACCCTCAAGTAAAGATAGTATAAGCAAAAGTTACATAAGATAAAGGAATGATGGCTTGTCCTTAGAAAATAGGACTTACCACAACAAGCAAAAACTTGAGATACCAGCTAAAGTCGTATGATGGGTGATCGTAGTCCTTGGTCCCTACATGGTGAGATCATGTAGGCAAAAGTATGTTTTAGTACGTTTGAATATACTAAGTATGCGGGGTGCAATGCATATAACTTACCAAACTTGCATACGATGTTAGATGACAAGGACACATAATATAGAAAGAATCGTATATCAAAGAATGTAATATAATGAGATGCTATGAAATTCATGATGCATGAAATGCAAATGATGCTCACATATATAGTGGGATGCGATCTCAATCGACATGAGTAATACCTAGCAAGCTATTATTTGGAATCTCAATGAAATACCCTTATCGGTAAAGAGGTGGTCTACTTGCCAAAGGTAAACCATACTTCACCTTACGAGAACACATCCCATTTCGTATGAAGCAACCTTCCTTATGGGAGTATATCCCATTTCGAATAGGATTTTCACATATAGCATATCATGTCACATTATACTTTACCTTACGGTAACCTATTCCATTTCGTATGAAGCAACCTTCCTTACGGGAACATATTCCATTTTAAATAGAATTTCACATAACCTATGTTAGGCACATAGTTCTAGGAAAGAAAGCACCTCCTCAATCCATCGGTGCTAAGTCGTCATGCCATAAGAATACTTATAGTATAATATACATGCTTTCAAAGAGGAGTAAGTCTCATCAAAATATTTTAATGAATTCTTAGGCCTAGAGGCCAACATTATTCATAATAATTCATATTTAGGCTCAAATGTGAAATCGTAACTCATAGTCATAGTACCAATGTATATGAATAGCTCATTCATACATTCATAATGGTGCAAGTACCCATAATGCTCCAAGAGCCATAATCAATAGACATATATGTGATCATATTCTTGTCATAACCATAATCTCATCATATCCATATCATAAAACATAATTGGGTCTAACCTATTTCATAATTTCCATAAATTTCCATAATCATGAGATGCACATGCTATGCATGAGATGAGAGTGACATGGGTAACTTAGATTCAATCTAAAATCATCAATATATTATGAAATTCAGGTGAAAATATAATTAAATTCATATTTAAAATTATAATATAATCACCCATGCATATGCAAGCCTTGAAATGGGACATGCATATTCATAATTTCATAAACTCGTTACAATTCATCATTTTACAACTTAAATCATCTTACAATCAGTAGATAAATACAACCCATACATTATTTGGATTTAAGAAATCATAATATTTAAAACCCCAACTTAAAGTAAACTAAGAATTTATGAAAATTGCTTGAAAATAGTTTGGGTCTCCTTAATTGAAAGGAATCAAGGATCAAAACCCACATACCTCCACAAAAATGAAGAAACCCAAAAGAATTTGAGGAAGAATTGAGTCCTCTTGCTCCCAAGTTGAAAATCTTCAAGAGTTCTTAAGAGAAATTTTGAGAGAGTTTAAAATGTGATGAGTGAGTTTTGAATGTTAAGAATAGGGTTTAGGTCATTTGGAGGTCTTAAGATAGCTTAGGAAGTCATAAAAGACCCTTAGGAGAAGCCACAATTACAAAAATACCATTAATGAGAAAAAATCATATTCCTTGATAGGGGTCCATGAAGAGGTCACACAGTCCATAGAAGGTTTCACGGACCGTGAAAACCACCCGTACAGCAACACTTTGGCAAATTTTCAGAAATCTCTAGAAGGACTGACTTTACGAAAATGGGCATAACTTCTTCATCCAAACTCTAAATGAGGTGAAACCAAGTGCGTTGGGAAGCTAATTCAAAGAAATTTAATTTGATAGGTTGTGAGTCACCCAATTCCTTTTGTGATAAGATATATGACCCTTTAAAGTTGACCCTTCTATCGGTACTTGTGAAAAACTTCACCAATGGAATTCCTTTGAACTTAGCTTGATGTAGGAGGCCCATGATGACCTTAAACAAAATAAGTAGGCTTGAATTGGAGGCGTGAAAGTGAACTTAGCTTGAGTTTGAAGATCCCATACTTGGAATAGTTTTGAGCCAAAAGTACAGTTGGGCCACACGGGCTGTGTGGCTTTCCATGGTCCATACCACTACCCGTGGCACCAACCTTAACCAAAATAAAATATTCCACGTCAAGAGTGAAGCAATACTTAGAATTTTTTCCCACCTTGAAGGCCATACGACCCATGTGCCTTCACACGGTCTGTATAAAGTGGTCATGTCCTACTATTTAGCTCCAAACATTAATGTTCTAAGCTCAAGACCATCAAACAGCCCTCCACACGGTCCGTGAAGTGTCATACGACCTGTGTGGGGTCCAAATATGGTGTGTCTTATCCCGAAACTCTACTATAAGGCCACACGCCGAAAATTAAGGCCAAATATCATTTCATTGGAGGCCACACGGGTCATGTGATCTCACACTAGCCGTGTGATCTCCCTTGAGACAACACTTGGTCTAAATTTTGTCCAAAACGAAATTCTCAAATTCCAATGAAGTCATATAATATCCGGGTCATTACGAGTGTCACTATTAATGACCACAAAAGGTCTTCTCTAGCCCATGGATTGTTCTATGAATTGTAGATAGGCCTCGTGATTACTCCTAAAAATTTGAGTTTTGTAGTTGAGCCTATGAGTTGGGTCCATGATCGATAACTCTTTTTACTAGATATGAAATAAAGAATCAGCGGAACGCAGTCTTGCAAATTTTAAAGCATAAATTTTATAAATACCAAACTAATAGATAGAAAATTCTAAAAATCCCCACCCTTTTTAAATTGCTGAAAATACCAACCATTTTTAGGCATTTGATACCTAAAATATAGCGATTGATACATGCTAGTATTAACCATTAATTGAATTCTGTTGTGGTAAATAAGGAAAGCTAATATACTATAATTGTAACTCCTTAATTAGCGCTGAAATGATCAGTTTGGTATAATGAGTCCCAACAAATCTGTAACAGTCTAGTATTTTTGAAAAATCAAAAAACAAAACTGGAGCATATGACTAACTGTTTATGCAAAGCGATTCTTTACAAACAAATGAAAAAAATCAATTGAATATGAATATTTCAATTCCAATTCGTATACAGGAATTTGGGAATCTCATGTGTTATACAATCGATACAAAAGTGATGGAATTGTTATTGGAGATAATATCTCCTTTTGTAATCTTCATGCAGCCATCGATGTTGAGTTGGGGATTGGCGAGCTAAGGAAGGAAATGGTCATTAAATATATTAATTTACGTATATTTACATTATAATATCATTTTACTTTAAAACTAATCAAGTTAAAATTAATTAATTATGTTATAGTAGATTACTTATTTTATTTTTCAAATTAGCGTAATATTATTATTATTATTCTTTTGTCTAGAAAAGAATGATTAAAAACTTTTTTAACAAGTTATCGCCTTTATTATATTAATAAATTTCATACAAATATTATATTATGGAAAATTTGAGTTTTCACAAACATTATATTTGTAAAAAACATCAATAAAATAATTATTTTAAATACAAAAAGTGAACTATCACAATGAACATATTTTGAACATGTAATTATTAGTTATTAGCAATTATAGAAATAAAATAAATTTAAACATTTATAAATAATTTAATTCTAAACAGAAAAGTTCGAAATATGCTCAAAATTCGAGTCTATATTTTATCTTTTAATTACATTGATGTTAATGATAAAAGTACTTGGTAATTAATACTTACTAAAAAGGTTGAGTTTACCGACAAATAAATTTTATAGCTGAACAGTAAAATTCATCACTAATCTCATTTAGCGAAAAATTTATATTAACTACTAACAATGAGCGATGCAGAATGACGAAGTAATAACTAATTTTGTATTTTTTTAGTAGTGTATATACTATTCTATATGAAAATTAAAAAATAAATAAATATTATGTATACAAATAATTTTCTATTATCAATTGAGATATATTATATGCCAAACTTCATGTTTGTATTTCTTGGTTCTAAAATCTACTTGAGCAATAAATTTAAAATGTTGATCTTTGAGATAGTAACGCATAGTGACTTACGATTATTATACAACTCAAACAATCTAATAAGTAGATTAATTTTGATTTTTGATAAATTTATGTCATTATGCAGTAGTAGAAAATGAACTAAATGTTAGATTACAAAAGTTTTCAACATAAAAGTGAATGTTTCAATAATTAATACCAATAAAATATAGATCAAAGTGTTATAATAATATTTTTTACAAATAGTTTTTTTAGAAAATATGCAAAATAATAGGGCATATTGCCACATGATTGTTCCTCTTTCCCCTTTCCCCTTTCCCTTTTCGCTCAACTCACGCGTTGTCACGCCCCGGGAGGGTATCCTTGGTGTGACCGACATTCGAAAACTATCGCTAGCCCCTGATAGAATCACTTGGCCTTGTCGTCACGTCAAACTCAACAGCGAAAGAATAACTCAATAAATAAACATCACATATGTGCATATATACATATAGAAATAACTCTACTTTATCATAGTATCAATGAATATAGTTTAGATTCAAAGACTCATCCAAAACCTCTACTCAAATGTCTATGAAGTCTTTACTCATCGGTCTAGAAATGTGCCATGACAGGCCATGGGCACCTCAATCAAAGAAAGAAAAGAACTCAAAAATAAAGAAAGATAAAAGGGCTCCTCCGGGATACTAGAAGGGCTCACCAAGCTTAAGGAATGCGCTAATCTGAACCTCAATGATGCGCATGTTGAAGCCCTCTATCTATTATATCTGCATTGTAAAATGATGCAGGCCCAAAATGGACGTCAGTTCATGAAATATACTGGTATATAAAATAGCTCAAGGAGAAATGAAGTTCGACTTAGTCATATCGACTGAATGCTCATGCTAAAATTATTTTGTGCAAGTTTAGAGTAAATCATGCTTTTAAAATAATCTCAGTATAATAGGCTTATTTTAAAATCTCATGCTCAATCAATGTTGCTTGGGAGTTTCTCTTAACCGACACACCTCTCACCACTTATAATTAGGTGATGGACAACGAATATGGCATCGTTGTCTCGCCCGTCCTTAACTTGCTATGGAAAAGACGTGTCAACTCTCCCTCATGGATCCACAAGGGGTGTCCACTTGTGGGATAAGAGTCACCATTATTATGCTGAAACAACTGTCCTACGCTGACAAACGTAGTTCTCGGGTGCTTCTCAATCACCCAACTTGGTGCTCAGTACTCTTCCCAAGATTAAGATATGCTCAATTTCATCAGTCAACTCATTCCTATATGCTTAATCAATCGTCTCATCAATGCAAGTAATCAACTCAAGTCAAACTCAACAACTCATGCAATGCAATCCATCAAACTCGACTCAACTCAAATAACGATCATTTAGACTCACTCAAATCGACTCATCATGTAATGAAAGCAAGATGTTCATGTGTAGTAGTAGCATATATGACTCAATGCAATATGCTCCTCATACTCAATTTTCTCAACTCAAAATACTCAATGTATTCAACTCAAAATGTTCAATAGCTCAACTCAAGATACTCAACTCCAATACTCTACTCAAATCTTCAAACTCAACCTCAACTCAACATATGCATAGATTTCTCATAAATCATGAAACTCAAAGTTTATGCTATCAAGTATAAAACTATAGCTCAATACCATATTAAAAGTATATGATGCAGTAAGACTTTATAAAACATCAAGAGAATTCATAATAAGTACATAATATCAATATTTAGATAATATAATTTCTCAAATCTCAGCTCTTTTACCAAATCTTGACTCAATGAATTGAAGGGAACTGTGAATAACAAGTTATCAAACTTTGGTAATCCTTAAATACCTGGGAGTTTAGAATCTTGAAGTATCTTGGAAGAAATTGGAAGATTTCTCAAGTTTTCCTTTAAACCCTAGCCCTTCTTCCTCTCTTGCATTTGGCTTCTATGCTTTAGAGAGAATATTTCAACATAAAAGAGGCTATTTGAGATGTTGTAGGGCTGATTTGAGTGTAAAAATGTCGTCCTTAGGCTTAGAAAGAGTGGAAAAGGACCAAAATAACCCTTCTTAAAAAGCTGTCATAAGCCCCCTACGGGTCCCGTTACAACCCGTAAACAGTACCACGACCCGTAAGACCCCTCTCATAATCCTTTGGCTCAATTTCAGAGTTTTTGAAAGTTTCTACGAGCCACACTATGACTCATAGCCCACACCATGACCCCATAACAGAGGTTTCGTAGAGCAACTCTACACTGACAGTCTTCAATAAAATTGTCATAACTTTTGACTCCGAACACTAAATGAGATGAAACCAGTTGTGTTGGAAAACTAATTCAAAGGGATTTCATTTTGTATATTATGGTACCTCCAATACTAGAGTGCTAATAGTTATGGTTATTTAAAGTTGACCCTTGTATAATCTAATACTCAAAACTCAATTTATAGGAAAGTCTTAACTCATCTAAGTACTAGAGGTTTCTTATGACTTTAATACACTTCCCACATATAGGGATGAGGCTCTAAACATAGGTACATATGAGGGTAGAGTTGTGGGGTGTCACACGCGTCTCCTTCCTTTTCACGAAAGAGCAACAATAAACCAGTCGACCCCAACGTTCAAAATCCAACCTCCTCAACACCTTCAACGTCCTTTTTCTCTACGTGTCCCAAAATCCTTCGCCCTTATCCCTTCCCTACAAGAGTTGTTGTTAAATTTGTGTAGGTGTCATCATCTACAATCATTGATCGGCCTTCGTCTAAGAATCGATGGCTATCATCAGTTAAACGTTAGGTTTCCTCAACGAATTTGAGAACTTTTGGCAATGCCTTATCCCCAATTTGAATTTGAGAAATTCCCAAATTTCCCGTCCAATTTCCTCCCCCCCCCCCCCCAAACAATTTTCCCCTATATATATCCTCTTTGTTCACTATGAAGGGGTCGGCTTCCCATCTTTCAAAAATACACAACCTTTCTTTTTCATAGCTCTCTGAACAGTGACAGATGCAAGATTTTCATCGAGGAGGTTCGAAACATAAGTAAATAAACATGTGAAAATAATAGGATCAAAGCAAAATGAGGTGCCCACTAAATTTTAAGACTAAAAAAAAAGTGAAAAAGGACAAGTAAGGACATTGCTCATTAAAAAAAAAAAAAAGGAGAGAAAGAAAACAACTTTGGAAAATCAACAAAATGTGACTTTAAAGGGGAATTAAACCCACAACCCTCGATAAAAAGTTGAAGCCTCTGAATATTGAGCTACAGTATCCAAGTATGCTGAGGGGGTTCACTTAATTCTTATATACACATAATATTCAGATTTAATCATATAAACAATATAATTTTCGGCCCACTCCCTCCCTCCTCCTAAATCCGCCCGTGTCTCTGGAGTCCATAATTTTGAGAAAATTGGAGACTGATCTCGTCCTTCTGGTTTTCAATTCGTGGTGTTCGGCTGTTTCCCCAAAAGTATATGCTATTCTTCACTCATAAAGGGAGAGCACTCTAAATTCAAAACTAGGAATTGATAGCGGATTTCTTTTCGCTGTTCCATCAATCGAGGTTACTCGCCACGGTGAAAAACTTTTTCAGCTCTTATCTTTGTCCTGTTCGCTGATATCTTCATTCCGTTCTTTAAAAGGTTACATGTTATGTTTGATCTTGCCCGGACGATAGTAAAACATGAGTCGAATACCAGCATCTTATTGAAATGTGACTAAGTGTATTGTATTCACTGTTTACCTGTATATCATGAACTGTGTATTGATTTGTTAAGTTCCTCCCCTGATTTTTCTATATCGAGGTTTTGCATTAGTTTAATTTTCGTGATTTTCTTTTAACTATTGCTTGATTTCATTTTTTTAAGCTACTGGTTTGTTGATTTGTTGGTTTGGAGTGAATTTCGCTAATGTCCTGGCTTGAGTAGTTTCATTACACTTCAATAAATCCTCCTTATCTTAGGTTCGTGGCTATATATTTCCTGGAAATTTGATGTCGTCTTTGTTAAATGTTGAGTTTGTAGTCTGATGCAAGCTTGTGGCGGACTCGAATCTTACGTTTACCTTAGTTTATAGTCATCTGTTTGTTTTCCTGTCTTGGTCTATTTTCATTCTGTTATGGCTAACTCTCTATTTGTTTAGGACTATTTCTTGCTTTTTAGTTAACTATTTCGTCATTCTTACTTATTAGGTTAGGATTTTAGTTGGCTTACATCTCTCAATTCCCTGTTGTTGTAGCTTGATAGTTTGTTTAGAAATTGCTTCTGGCTTGCGCATCTAATTACTGTGAGTTCTAAGTTTGCTTAGGATTAAATATAGTCTATTGTCATGTAAATGCATAGCCGAGACTGGTTTTCTCAAGTCATTGCTTTGAATGTAGCCTACCATGGTCACCTTATACTTGTCCAATTGGCCTGCCTTTTCACTGTGAAGTGCTGAGCCTTTCAAGTTTAATGTATACATGTATATGTTGGGCTAAATGAAAATCATTTGTGATTGTTAAAAGTTTTGGTTCGGCTCGTGTTTGTTTGAACTAAAATTTATTTTTTCTTTTTAAGTAATAATGAACAACATATCCTGGTATGTATTAGAATGATAGCATTGTCTCCTTGCTTTCTTCTCCATCTATTTTTAGTTAAGGTTTATATTGATTCATGCTTCATTTTTCTATGTAAAACTTTTGGAACGAGTACATTAGATTTCATCTTTCCCCTCTTTGCATCTTGGATTGTGTTATGGAGGCTCAAATTACTCCTTTTATCCCCAATTCATCCATGGCTATATCTTTTTCTCTTGAGTGGCGGTGTTCTTTTCTTACTTTCGTATAATTTACTTCCAAGCATCTTATCTTTCAATGGTTAGGATACGCATTTGTCATTCGATATTCAAGCTTATATAAGTATTGCTTACTTTTCTACTATTAACTTACGTATGACACTATTGAAATCATGACCTTTCATAGACATGTCATTTTAAATCTTCTACTATTCATTATTTAGTTCTTTAGGAGTTCTGCTTATATGGATAAATTATTTTTCTTTAGCATAGATCATGAATGTATGATTCCACATGGATTCTTCTCACTGTCCTTGCATTTTGGTTTGGATTAGAACCCAATTTATGTCTTTGTGTCAGCCTCATCAATTTATAAATAGTGGAAAGCTGGTTACGGGCTTTTGAAAGTGAAAAAGGAGTCGTATACATCAGTATACACAGCAGTGATACAGGGGTGAAAAGGACTAAAAGCTCAACAAATGCAGGATTGGAAAGTGGGCCAAAAACCCAAATTCTTAACTCTCTCTTTTTACATTTATATTGTATTTATTTGGATGCTAACATTTATTTTTTTATTTTAACTCAATTAAATTCCTCAAATGACAAATCATTTTTATATACTTAACTATTTTTGAGAATTTCAAATTCTTTAAAAAATGGCCAAGTTGTTAATTTCCTTTTTTTAAAAAACATTTGCTTTAAAATTCAAATCCTCTTTAAAATATTAACAAATGTTCTCTTCTAATTTAAAAATATTTAGCTTATTTATTATTTCTCGTTCGAAAACAAAATATTCCTTTTACTTGAAATATTTCTAATTTACGTAAATAGATTTTTGCTTGAATTGCTTTATATTATTTTTAGTTTTAAATCTTTTTCTAATAGTTAGTCAAATTTTCAAATTGCCGGTCAATCGCACGTTACCAGTCATTTTGAGTGATCTTCTCAATGCAGAATTAGAGTCCTTATCCTTTTTTCTTTGAAACTTTAGGACTTTTTCTGTTAGAATTTTAAATTTTTTAAATTTTTTTTAAATTTTTTTTTAAAAATTAAGTGATAACTCTGTCTTTTTTTCAAAAAATTGGTTCTTTCTTAAATTAAATTAAGTTAAAATCCATATTTTTCTAAAACCCTTTAGGAATGCCTTGTATTGTTACTCTTCCCTAGAAAGTTTTCATTGGATTTTCCTTGCTACTCTGAGTTGATACAATCGAATTATTATTAATAAAATCCAGAATAGGCTCAAGATGAAACGATCCCAAAAAGTGCTCGAAAATGTGTTTCGAAAGTGCCCGAAATTGTAATTTTTATCTATGTAAAACTTCGTGCGAGATATCAAAAATTTGATTTCATATTCTTGTTCGGGGGGTCATTTTGAGTGGAAAATGATTAAGAGCAAAGATTAGCAATTTCATTTTTTTCAAGTGACTATTTCCAGTGTGCTTTTAGCGCCCCTGCGCGATGCCCCAAGGGCAGGCACTAGTGTTAAATTTGACCCAGTTTTGACTTCGATCCAAGACTTATAAGTCTTGGGCCTAAGTATTCCCAAACGTGAAAATATCTATACTTAGCTATTTTTCTACTTTCATATCATCCTAAACTTTTTTCAATATTCATTCAAACACTTAGCCAAATATTTTACTCCTAATTCAAGTCTCAAAATCCTCTTCGGATCTGAGGATTTTCTCTCAAACTTCAAGTCTCCATCTCCAATGTTCGTCAAGTTCATCTCCAAAGCTAAGGTATGTGAGTTTCTTTCTTAGGTTCCTTTCACCCATGATACCCAAGCTTCCTGTTTCTCTAATTTGCATGATTTAAAGTTGATTTACAAATAAGTCTTTATTATTATGAAAATCACTGGATACTATGTTGGGGTTCATAAAATTGTGACTGTTTTATCATGTTTGAGCTATGAATATAAAATCTATTAAAAGATATGATGAAGGTTTTGATGTATATTGCTTAAGGGTGTTACCAATTATCTATTAAAGGTTGTACATTGAATTTATTAGCATGATTTCGCTCTTCAATTACATGGTTTTACACTAGCACTACACAACCTCTAAGTGTTTGATAAAATGTTCGGTTATAGGTTCTTGAGAAGTTGACGGACAATGCATGTCTTATGAGTTGTATGGCTATATGATGATGAAATAATATATGTATATGATGACTATATGATGATGAGAAAAGTGTGTGAATATGATGATAAGAAGAATGTATGGCTAAGATGACTATATGATGATGAGAGGAATGTATATATGAATATATGATATTATCTTTGTAGTGTTGGGGATGACCAAGCCTAGCTCGGGGAGGTTGTAGGCCTAGGTAATCTTGTTGAGGGATTTGTACCTCAATCTCCTAGCTCGGGGGGTGGTAGGCCTGGGTAACCTTGTTGGAGGTTGGTACCCATCAACCTTGTTTGGGGGATTTGTACTCCATCAACCTTGATGGGGGGTTTGTACTCCATCAAACTTGTTAGGGGGTTTGTACTCCACAACCATGTTAGGGGTTTGTACCCATCAACCTGTTGGGGGGTTTGTACTCCATCAACCTCATAAAGGGGTTCACACCTTATGCGTCTCCCAAGGAGGTGGTAGGCCTTAGATTGCATTAATAATATTCACTCCCTAAACGCTGTTATGCTCTATGAAAGTATGATTTACTTCAAGCATCTTCCATGCATGTCATGTTGCCATATACTTATCTATTGCCGAATTATGCATTTTGATTATGATGTGTATCTATTATTACATTGCATTCTACATACTTAGTACATTCAAACGTACTAATGCAGATTCTATGCCTATATGATATCACCATGTAAAAATTGGAGCATAGATCACCCTCCTCCTCGTGTCTAGTATGATTGTCTCTCAAGCTTGTGGTGAGTCCTTCGTTTCGGGGATGTTGCTTATGATCTCTTGCTATGTACTAAGACTCATTTCTTTTATGTTATGTATTGACTATGAGGGTGAGTCTGATTGCTTGTCATGACCCCCGCTCTTATCTATGTAGTAGAGGTGTTGTTGATGTTATGTATTTATGCTATGAGTTTTGACTCTCTTGTTCCTTGATGTTATGATATGCAAGTTTACCCTTGGTCCCATTTTCATTGTTATGTCCATCTCTTAATATCATATTTTATTGCTTCCGCAACCAAGGATGTGTAATGATATCACGAAGCTTGTTTGGGGTCCCTTTGGGTTCTCAATTTGCCGATCACGTCTAAGCCCTAGGCTTAGGTTGTGAAAAAGGTGGTATCAGAGCACTAGGTTGTTAGGTCCTCAAAGTCCAACACACCGTGTTGATTTGTGCACCACAAGTATGAGTAGGAGGATATAGTCGTTTTAGGAAATATTTTCCTTCTTTATGTTCTAAGTCGTGCTATGGAGTTGAAGTAAGTTTTTTCCCCTAAAGATTGTTCTTTACTATGCTAGATCATGCCTAATACAAGGGGGAGACGTGCTCGCACACCCGAGGAGCAACCGGCTAATGGAAAGTTTTAGGAATGTTCTCACTTTGCTTACACAAGTTTTGGTTAATCAAGCCAATCAAGGGGCCTAAGCCCCTTATGCTCCTGCACCGATTTTTCGGTTGAGAGACTTCATGAGAATGAATCCCCAGGAATACTATGGGTCAAAGGTAGATGAGTGTCACAGCCCAACCCCGAGGCCATGACTCGTGCCGGTTAGACACGTAAACCCATATTAAATCGCAAAATCACAACTTAAAGTCTTAGAATTGTATCGAAATTTCGGCAGAGTTTCCTTTGTTTTATTAACTAGTCGCACCT
>JAOTQJ010193729.1:0-21081 GCA_025642045.1 Solanum sejunctum
ACTTTAATTTCTTTTGTGGGGGTGGATGGTAGGGAGTTAGGATAGGGAGGAGAATTTTTTTTAAAAAAAACTTTTAAACTTTTAATTTTTTTCATGTAGTAGGAGGGGGGTTAGGGTGTAGTAAATTGAATTTAAAAAAATTATAGTTGAAAAATGCAGTATTTTAAAGGTTAGATTTGTAATTTTTGATTTATTATTGATTCTTTAGGCGGGAGTAAAGGAGAACTGTGAAGAACACTTTTCTAGGGTTCAATTTTCTTTCTTTATTTCTACTCAATGAATGTTCCTAAATTATTTTGCTTTTGTGATTCAAACTATGATTGGCTAAATTCTCCTATTCTAGGGTTATAGTCATAAGACTATATTATAATATCTTTTTGAGTTGGTTGATGATGGGTTGTGAAACATAATTAATCTTGCATATCTGGCTTCACTATTTTAATGTCTGGCCAACATTAGAATATATTTGTTGTCTACCTTGAATTTGGAAGATGAATATAAGATAGAACTCGCAGGGAGCTTATTTATTCTAGGGTTGCTAGAATAATTAGTGTATAGGAGATTTGTGACACCTACCTATATACCTTATTTAGTTATAAAACAGGATGACAAACTATAATGCATTTTTTTGGTTCATCTCTATCCCCGTTCAACGATATAGTTAGCTTATCAACAAGAGTAGACAACTAGAGCTCGAAAGATCATGATTGTAAGTCAACCCCATAACTCAGTAATTAAATAATGCATTGGAAGCCAAAGTAAGGAGTATTGTAATATATTTCAATAAGACTATAGTCTTGAAATCCCCACACACACCCTCCCCCCTTTTTTAGGAAAGTCCCAGTTAAAGGTATAAATTGATTTTAATTTTTTTTTTCATAGTAGTAGATTTTAACAAAACATGCAGTTAATTTAGAAAATTGAAAAAATTAATTAAAAGACACATTAAAGTCCTTTGGGTTCGACATCCCGACTCTGAGTACAGTCACTTTATTACTTGTAAGACTGCCTACACTTGAGTATGCCTTGGTTGCAATAATATGCTACGGTGAAATCCTTCTTCATGTCATCGTTTGTCGAGAAAATTAAGTAAGAGGTGATAAAAAAAATTCTCAACTAAAGAAAAGGTGATATTGACAGATTCTTCTTTTTCTCTTTATGGTCTTTATGGCCATTGCTACCATCAACATTCATCATTGTTTATTTCTCTCATCTTCTTTTTCTCTTTATGGTCTTTATTTTTATAATCTGTTTTACTTTAATTAAATTTTTTTAAGAATTATTTTTAAAGTCATTGAAGAAAATTTATAGATATAACTTCAATTTTTTAAAGTTATTGAAGAAAGTTTGCAGATTCAGCAATTGCTGAAGTTGTTGCAGCAATTGATAAACTTGCTGCAACAACTACATTAGTTGCTACGGTAATCATTATAACAAGTATCGAGGTTGCTGCAACAACTTCAATAGTTGTTTGAGTTGCTGCAACAATTGTTAAAATTAGTACAATGGCTTTTGCATAGTTGCTCTGATAACTTTGATAGTTGTTTGAATTTTTAAAAGTGAGGTGAAGGAGAAGGTGATTATGATGACAAAGGAGGTGTTGGTATTGGTGGTAACAACGAAGGTGAAGGTTATGGAAGAGAAGAAAGTTGCAACGATGGTAGTGGACGAGGCAAAAGAGAAGAGAATGGTGATGGTAGAGGATGAGAAAGTTGTGGTGATTGAGGAAGAAATGGTGGTTGTGGCGGAGGAGGAAGAAGAGGATAAAGTGAGTGGCGATAGAGAAAGAAAAGAAAAATTGATAGTAATCGGAGCTGGTAGCAGCGATAGAAAGGGGTGGTGGTGGTGGCAGAAGGGTGTGGAGGGATGAAATTGGGGAAGATAGTTTTTTGTATAGATAATAAAATTTTGAGATTTTAAAATTAGTGTTATTATAGCACCAATTTTAAATTTGTCACCTCTATTCAATAATTAAAATTCGTGTTACTTTTTCTTAATGTTGAAACTCTTTTGTCACCCTTAATTAACTTGTTTCACCTTATTCTCGTTAACATAGCCTATTCTCACCTGTACTTTACCTCCATCTTCTTGTTGATGTAAATGTTCCAAAAGTGGAAGTTGTTAGGATTTGTGCAGGTATGACCATACTGTTTTGATGATGACAAACACAAGCCAGCAACAGTTTGGAGGAACCAGGTCCGATGTATGTGCACCAGTGGAGCTAAGCTGAATCCGAGTTGAAGTTGAAGAGTTATTTATGGAAACAAAATAAATATGGGATACGAAGAAGGAAGCAGCTTTGGAAAAGGACTCCTTTATGGAACAAAATGACGCGCCCATCTCAAGAAAAGAGTCCTACTTGGAAAGTCTTTAGGGTGCGATATAAATATATTCATCAACCCTAGAAGACTCAGCTTTTGTAATCTGATTTTGGCGATCACTTTCAAGAAAGAGCAAGGGCACTTGACAAGAGCATTCAAGCAAGATCTAGAGTTAGGTTTTCTTGATTGTTCAAGTCTGTTTGACAATATTTTTAGAATATTTATTTAGTGAAAAATATTATAAAAAATTATTTTTACTTTTTGTGAGTTGTTATTGAGAGTGGGTTTGACCCTCAAGAGTTAAGTTTGTTGCAAGTGGTGTAAGTAAAACGTTGCTCATTTGAAGTTAACGAAGTTATTGGAATCCTACAAGTGTAGGTAGTGGTTGTTTCTCCCTTAAGCAAGGAATTTTTCCACTATAAGTTGTTTGCTTCTTATTACTGCTTTAGCAAATCTACACGAACTGTTTAGTGAACCAGGTTCACCAGAAGGTTAAGGGCACCAACTCTTTTAATTGATAGCAGAGTAGGACTTTTCGAAATAAGGTTAACTACCTAAAACAGAAAATGGTTGCCCCACCTACAACACAAGAAGGAGTCTCAGTCTAAACTATCGCTGTTCGACGGATAATACTATGGGTGGTGAAAAACTAGAATGATGAATCATATTGAGGGTGAACATCCTAATCTCTGGAATGTGGTGCTCAATGGACAAACTATTCCAATGAAGAACGCTTCTATTGAGGGTGCTCCAAGGGTACCCAAGGAACATAGTGAATGGAATGATACTGACAAGATTGCAATTTAGAACAATGCTAAAGCTAAGAAGATCTTGTTGTGTGACATCAGTCCTAGTGAATATAATAGGATATCGTCATGCCAAGATGCTAAGCAGATCTAGGATACTCTGGAAATAGCTCGCGAGGCCACTTCTCAGGTGAAGAAGACTAAGATTGATAATCTCAATCGACAGTATAAGTTATTCAGAATACATGAAGGTGAGACTATACATGCGATGGAAACCAGGTTCTCCACTATTGTTAATGAAATGTACTCCTTGGGAGAAGTCATTTCATTGGGAAGGCTATCCAAAAGTTGCTAAGTGTGTTACCTGAATCCTGGGAAAGCAAGGTTAAAGCTATAATTGAAGCCAAGGATCTAGACACCATGACTATGGATCAACTTGGGAACTTGGTTACTTACGAGTTCAAGAAGAATCAGGAGAAGGAACTCAATAATAAGAGGAAGGATAAGAAACCAACTGGAATAAGTCTAGAAGAAGGTACCCACGAAGAACTGACAGTAATAGGTCGGGTAGAAGACAGACTCTAGTGCCTTACTGGTCTGACTATGTCGATAGACCTACCTTCAAGGCTTTTAGGGACAATAGGGCCAAAAGGACTCAGAGGGATCTCCCACCTTGGGCAAAAAAGGACCTGATTCACCTTTTTTTACAATTAAAAGGGACCCAAGTGGATCTTGGTGCCCAAATCTCATGTTTACTAATTGTGC
This sequence comes from Solanum sejunctum, assembly GCA_025642045.1. Lineage (NCBI taxonomy): Eukaryota > Viridiplantae > Streptophyta > Magnoliopsida > Solanales > Solanaceae > Solanum > Solanum sejunctum. Next base: position 3,833 of record JAOTQJ010193729.1, read on the forward strand.
AGGTATCAATACAAGGAAAGAGGAAGCAATGGTACTTAGATAGTGTATATTCCAGTCACATGACAGGCGACAAATGAAACTTCCTTCTACTGAGTGACCACCAAGGCGGGAATGTTAGCTTTGGTAATGGAAAGCAAGGTAAAATCAAGGGAATTGGAAAGGTGGGACCTTCCATGTCACAATGTATTGAAAATGTGTACTAAGTAAAGCGATTGAAACACAATCTATTGAGTGCTCCCAAATGTGCGATAAAAGAAATGATGTGCTATTCATAACATTCGACTGCAAAGTGACAAATATTGTGTCTAAAAGGCTCGTACTTAGGGGGAAGAGACACAAAAATATATACAAGGTCGATATCAACGAACCTAATCAACCTGAGATGAAGTGCTTAAGTGCCATAAGTGATGCCTCATCACTATGGCACAAGAGACTAGGTCATGCCAATTTCTCCACCATTAACAAATTGATTCTGAAGGAACTGGTCCTTGGACTAATTGAAGAGAAGATCAACGAGGATTAAGTTTGTGGAGCATGCGCTCAAAGGAAACATGTCAGAAGCAGCTTTCAACCAGTTGGGCTGGTCAGTACTAACAGACCTCTAGAACTAGTTCATATGGATCTGTGCGAGCCCATGAGAGTTTTGAGCAGAGGCGAAAACAAGTATGTCTTTGTCCTTGTAGATGACTTTTCGCGTTTCACCTGGAACTTCTTCCTGAAATCCAAGGATGAAACGTTTGATGTATTCTCTACCTAAGCTAACATGGTTCAAAAGAATTTAAACTATCATCTGATAAGTCTGAGATCAGACCATGGTACAAAATTTGAGAACTCAAAGTTCTTCACCTTTTGTGCTGAAAATGGGGTAATTCATAACTTTTAGCCCCTAGAACCCCTCAACAAAATGGGGTTGTGGAAAGAAAGAACAGAACACTAGAAGATATGGCTAGCACCATGCTGATAGCCAGTGACCTTCCACAAAGTTTTTGGGCTGAGGCTGTGAACTTCGCCTGCTATTTCATCAATAGATGTATGATCAAACCCATTCTAAACAAAACTCCCTATGAGTTACTCAAAGGCAGAAAATGAAACCTAGCACATCTTCGATCTTTTGGCTGTGTATGCTGTGTACACAACAATGGAAAAGATTCCCTTGGTAAATTTGATGCCAGAAGTGATAAGGGAATCTTCATTGGGTAAGCTTCTCACAACAAATCTTATAAGGTATATAACAAAAGAACCAGATGTGTGGAGGAAAGTACACATGTAATATTTGATAAGGCCAATCTAGAGGCCAAGAAAGTTTTGCAGGAATAAGTACAAAAGGAAACAGGAGCTCTAACCTGGAAGGAGTCATATGATGAGGACGATAGGGAACAGGGAAGTAGACCAAGTCCACCAGATCAAGGAAATGGAAAGAGTGAAGCACCCAACCCAGACGTACCTTACACCAAAAATGGCTCTCAAGGAATAACACCAACTGCTGAAACTGGTCCCTCAAATATTACAACTAATAATCCTGTACCTGAGGAAGCAGGCAACAATTTGGAAGCACAAGAGTTCTCATCCTTTTGAGAACTTGCTGATACCCCTGGATTCAGGCATGTCTACCAGATCAAAGCTCAGAAACATATGTGCATACTCTGCATATATATCCCTGGTTGAACCTAAGAACGTGAAAGAAGCCCTACAAGATGAAGAATGGATTTTTGCCATGCAGGAAGAACTCTTACTGTTTAAGTGAAGTAAGGTGTGGCACCCAGTTCCACCTCTTGAACATCGAACCATCATCGGCACGAAATAGGTCTTTAGGAATAAGCTGGATGAATAAGGAACGGTCATAAGGAATAAAGATAGATTGGTGGTGCAAGGGTATAATCAAGAAAAGGGTATCGACTATGATGATACCTTTGCTCCAGTTGTTCGCATCGAAGCCATTCGTATTCTCATAGCCTTTGTTGCTCATATGAATTTAAACTATATTAGATGGATATCAAGAGTGCATTACTAAATGTGCATTTGCAGAAGGAAGTGTAGGTTAAACAACCTCCTAGTTTCGAAAATAATGAGCATCCTGACTATGTGTATAAACTGGACAAAGCTCTTCATGGACTGAAATAGGCTCCTAGAGCATGATATGACAGGATGTCTAACTTTCTGCTGAATCATAGGTACTCAAAAGGGATAATTGATAAAACCCTATTTCTGAAGAAAAGGGGTGCACATGTACTTATTGTGCAGGTATATATGGATGACATCATCATAATTAAGGCTTCCCTAGGTAGAGATTTTTAAACCTCATGGGGAGTGAGTTTGAGATGAGTATGATGGGAAAACTTACTTTCTTCTTAGGGATACAGATATATCAGGGATAGAGGGGCACTAGTATTTATCAGCAAAAATACATAAAGGAGCTTCTCACAAAGTTTGGAATGAAGGATGCCAAAGCAAGTGATACTCCCATGGCCACAACTACAAGGCTTGATAAGGATGAAGCAGGAGTGGAGGTATATAAGACCAAGTACAGAGGGATAATTGGGTCACTTCTATACCTGACTGCTAGCAGACCAGATATAGTTTTTAGTGTGGGAATATGTGCTCGGTTTCAGGACAAACCCAAGGAATCACACCTCAAGGTTGTCAAATGGACTCTTTGCTACCTTAAAGGATCCATAGACCTGGTTCTCTGGTACCTAACCGGCTCCTCATTTGATGTTGTCGGATTTGCTGATGCTGACTATGCAAGCTACCTGTGGACAGAAAAAGCACCTCAGGAATAGCACATTTCCTGGGATCCTGTCTAGTATCATGGACCGCCAAGAAATAGAACTCGGTTGCCTTGTCAAAGGCAGAAGCTGAATATGTCGTTGCTGCCTCCTACTGTGCTCAACTCCTATGGATCAAATAGTAGCTTGCAGACTTTGGAATTCTAGTGAAATGCTTTCCCATCATGTATGATAATACCAGTACTGTGAACATAGCTAAGAATCTAGTTCGGCACAAGCACACCAAACATATCGATGTGAGGCACCATTTCTTAAGGGACAATGTGGAGAAATGACTTATTGAAATGGTTTTCTACATAACAGAGGACTAGGTTACCGACTTCTTTACCAAATCCCTAAACATGGAGCAGTTTGAGCAAAATTGCCTCCACTTAGGGTTAATCAAGGAGTTTTAACTTGATAATTTCTCTCCCCTTGACTCTCAACTAGATTTTTAAATACTATATAGTCATTCTAACTTGAATAAGCTTGAAGGATTTGTACTAAAAGAATTGCTGGAGGACACATTGGCTGGGAACTGATGATATTACCCTTAGTGTATATTGCTAGGAGTGAGGCATCAAGTCAGGGGGAACTGTTCTTCGCATGCTGAGTCTCAGGTACGAATCCACTCCATCACTTCCACAAGTTTACTGAATGCATATCCAGTAAGAAGTTGTCTGTGGTTTCCACTTGGTTCCATCTATCTGGTTTGCAAATTGGCTAGAAGGGCTATATCTTCAAAATAGGCAATGATCACCATTCCTTGGGATCCCTAGAGTCGCGCCGATTGTAGTGTCAGTACATGTCTTTTCAATCCAATCTTGGTGTTTGCTCCAACTCTCAAGAAAGCTCCCTCATATAAACCGTGAGCTCACATATCCTTTACAGAAAAAACTCTTCATCAAAGTCAATAAATCCTCTCCACAAGAGATCTCCAAACTATGACATCCCTAGTAGATTACTTTGACATCGACTCCAATGCCACCGCCCTCTCACTGCCATAGGACTTTTCTCAGGAGGAGCTACACTCATCACCTTCCATCCACAATCGCTCACCACCAGTGTCCACGCCACCAACCACTACAAATGCACCCCCTCACTTCTCTCCTTCACCGTCTCCAGACTTGCCCCCTATCAGCCACGCCCCTTGTTGTCCAAACCCTACCGGTCGTTTATTCCATTGCCGATTCTTGACCCTCAGTATTCCTTTCATCAATTTATTGATGAACCCTATTCCACAAACATACCTCCTCTACAAGTCGTGTCGCCTCTGCCTGGCTCTCCTCAGCCTTTAGTCGCCCCCTCTTCCACGGTGCTTTCATTTGTACTTGAGCCTACTGATACTATGGATGACACTCCTTTGGCTTAGGTTCATCGACCCACCGTCTGATGCCTGGCTCCCTCGTCGACATCACCCCGACCTCTACTCCTCGTCCTCATGGTCTACATACTAGGAGTAGAAAGCGCATGCTCGACGCCCCCACTCTATTATCTAGATGTAAGAGGGTTCGTCAGGGTAAGGCTGCTACTTCCCTTTCCTTACCTGTTTGTGTTCCTTCCTCCCCTGATGACACCCCTGCACCTGCTTCTCCATCCGCTCTCCCTTCCTCTACCCGTGGGAAAAAACATATAGAAAACTTTAACAAAAAGGACAAGGAGGTTTGTTTCTGGGCAAAGGGAGGGGGTACTTAGAGGCCAGGTGATCCACCCTAAAGTGTGAGATTATCCTTTGATTGTGCAACTGTCTGACAAACTAGTGTTTCAGGGGTGGCTTGACTTGTTTTGCGATACCACTAACCGATGTTTGAGGCTGAGGTGGTTGAGTTTTACATAAATCTGGGTTTTGTTACTGGGGATGTGGCTACTTCGAGGGTGTGTGAGGTTGATATTTTGTTTGGTAAGGTTAAGTTTGGGGAGATTTTATATATTCCTACAGTGGGGCTAGCAGAGTACACTTGGTTGGAGGACTTAGGGTGTTTGCTGATTCGAAGTTCACGAAGGAGATGGTTACTGATGTCCCTCGCAAGGTGTATATGGCAGAAATGCCACCTTTCTTCAAGCTACTATTTGAGGTGGTGCACAAGGTGATCCTACCTAGGGGTGTGCGCAGGTTTGAGGCCACATTTCACCACATAGGCATAGCTCATGCGATTGATCTTCAGGTGCCTGTTGACTGGTCTGTTCTAATTATGCATCATATGGCTCACATTGCTAATCCAGCTGAGGGCCCTCATCAACTGGCCTATGGCAACCTATTCACTTATGTGTTCCATGCTTTCAAGGTTCCCATTAGTGCTAGGAGGACTTTGAACAAGAAAGATATGATTGATCGCCACACTACCCTGGAGTGTATGGTTTCTCCTCCTGTTGTAGTTGCTGCTACACCTGTTCCACTACGGACCACTGGTGCCATTATTCAGCTCATACGGGAACTGCGTGAATCTCAGGCTGCGCGGGCTAGTCTTCAAGCTAGGATTGATGAACTTTAGGACCAGCTCGGTGCCTCTCAGGCTGAGGTTGCCCAACTTAAGGATTGGTTCCTTTAGTAGCAGGTGGATCCTAATCAGTGAGTGGATTACCTTTTTAAGCTCCTAAGCGCAGGCCCTTCCCTATCTCCCCCTTAGTCACTTCTTTCAGTTGTTGTCCTTTTTTTTTTTGCTTCTGTCACAAATAATATTTTTTAGTTGCGTATAAGTTTTTGTGGATGCTTATACGAACGATGGTGCTTGCTTGATATTTTTGCTATTGATATCTATTTTTCTTACTATGCTGCGTTACTCTTGGCTTTATAGATGGCATATATCCTCAGTTTTAATGTTGTTATATTTTCTGTTGATCCTGGTCTTTTGCCTGCTATTTTTTCTTGATTCTATGACTTGTGCTACTGTTTGCTATCTTTTGGTGAGGTCAAAAGGGGGAGGTTATCTATTCATACAGGTTTGCCATCATCAGAAAGGAAGAATTTGTTAGGATTTTTGTACAGGTATGACCATACTGTTTTGATGATGACAAACACAAGCCAGCAACTGTTTGGAGGAACCAGGTCCTGCGTATGTGCACCAATGGAGCTAAGTTGAATCTGAGTTGAAGTTAAAGAGTTATTTATGGAAATAAAATAAATATGGGATACGAACAAGGAAGCAGCTTTGAAAAAGGACTCCTTTATGGAAAAGAATGGCGTGCCCATCTCAAGAAAGGAGTCCTACTTGGAAAGTCTTTAAGGTGCGATATAAATACATTCATCAACCCTAGAAGACTCAGCTTTTGCAATCTGATTTCGGCGATCACTTTTAAGCAAGAGCAAGGGCACTTGGCGAGAGCATTCAAGCATGATCTAGAGTTAGGTTTTCTTAATTGTTCAAGTCTGTTTGACAATCTTCTTAGAATCTTTGTTTAGTGACAAATATTGTAAGAAGTTTTTACTTTTCGTGAGTTATTATTGAGAGAGGGTTTGACTCTCAAGAGTTGAGTTTGTTGCAAGTGGTGTATTAAACATTGCTCGTTTGAAGTTAGTGAAGTTGTTGAAATTCTACAAGTGTAGATAGTGATTGTTTCTCCCTTGAACAAGGAGTTTTTCCACTATAAGTTATTTGCTTCTGATTACTGCTTTAACAGTCCTACACGTACTGTTTAGTGAACCAGGTTTACCAGAAGGTTAGGGGCACCAACTCTCTTAGAAGTTGAATTGTAGTTGCCCATTCCTCAAGACTCAAGTAATTTGTTTAAAACCAAAGTAATGTGTGTAAATTTGACAACTAGTTTAAGTCCCCTAGTTTATAATTACTACTTGCTATGGCTTAATACTCTATCTATTTCATGGCCTTGTCTTTCATGAATTGAATAATGACACCAGAAAAATATTTCAATGTGTTGATGAGTGGCTAACAAGCTCTAAGGGATGAAATAACATCTTCTTTCACTGTTTTATGACTACTTCAGTTACAATACATATTGGGCTACTTTGCTCAATTGAATAATGTAAATTATTCGCTTTGTCTTCCGACAGGATGAATATTAATTTACATCTTCTTTTGATACATATGTCATCAATTCGAGTCTAGCCTTGCATTTCGTGGAGTAGAGGTTTTATTTTTATGTCAAATTTGGTCATTTTTAGGAAAAGGAAGCTAATATACCGGTCAGAAAAAGTGAAAATGGATAAAATAAAATAAATATATAACTCCATTGAAAATGTTCCACTAAGTTCATATGTTCATACATTTCTTTAAGTCAATATGTGTCCAGATTTGTTGTTGTGTTTTGTTGTCTTTTTGGTACTCGTATTTTAAATTTGCTCCACTGCAGTTAATTTGTATATAATTTTTATTAGCTTAGACTGGAGAGTGCATGTGATGAGTAATGTACACCTACTGGTCATATAAATTAATTGTGCTAAATGTGAATATTAGTTTTTAATTATATAAAGTCACTTTCTCACATACTAATCCATATTCCCCTTCTGTTTTACATGTGGCAACTATTCGAGTCCATTTTGGACTCCACCCTTGCATTTTGTTGAGTTGAGCAATCTTCGAGTCACGTCATCCTTGTTCAGAACCGAAAAAAAAAAGTTGAAATACCAAGGATTGAAAATAAAAACGCAGGTGTAAAAGTGTTAATATACATATGTATACGAACAATATACAGTCAACGTATATATGGTATGCAAGGGGAACATGGGCCAAGGCCCAATGTAGCAGCCTAGCTCTGGACAGTAGTGAATTTAGGCCGAAATAGCCCGAATTCAATTTCTCTTTCTCTAAAATTATTTAATATTTATTATTTGTTCTAACTTGAAATTATTTATTAACTTCATTAAATTTTTAAAAAATGAACTATTTTATTTTGTGTTGGTTTCATTGACTAAATAAAACCTTTTTTTAAAATTAAATCTTGTCTTTACCCTTATTTACTCAGTTTGAACAAAATTGTTGGTCATATCTTTACTTGCTTTAAATTTTCTAAATTTGTTTCAAGTTCTTTTCCTAAAAGTGATCTTAAAATGCTCTTTTCTTTAATTAATCATATTTTGGTCATTTCTAAATTTATTTTAAATTAATTTTCTCAACATAAAAATGTTGTTTCCTTCACATAATAATTTGTTTTCAAAAGTTTGTCAAATATTTTAGTAAAATCATCGGCTAATCGTGTGTTAACTACTACTTTAAATGTTAATGCCTTCTTAAATAATAATATGAACCTCTTACTCAATTTTCTCTAAACTTTTAAGATTGTTTTTGTTAGAGTCTTTTCAATTAAATTTTTTGAATTTTTTTATAAAAATTAAGTGACAGCGTATATTCTCTTAATTGATTTTATACTTAGATATCTCAAAAGTAATTTTTTTTGAAAACGAAGTAAATCGCAACATAACATATGTCAGGTGATTTTCCATAATGATAGATATCTCTACTCTAATATATATGATACAATTTAAAATTTTCCGAACTAATTCAATGATCACGATACGATATATTTTTTGGTAATAATGATTTTACATTTTTCTTTGACTAAGTGAATAATCACAAAAAAAATAAAGCATTATCCATATGTATTAAAAATTTGTAGGTGAAAAAAAATAGATGAATTGGAAAGAAAAAAATGGATGAGAAAAAGGAAAGAGAATAAATTTGAAATTTAAAAATTGAATGATTGAGGTAATTGGTGATACATGGAGCATTTTAAGCATGAAAAAAAATATATCAAGAGAGTGATTGTGTAGATAGATGTATCCGGTAAAGTAAGATAATTATTTTTTAAAAAGAATTTTTTTTGTAATTTTTTGAAATAATAAGTAATAATAGAAAATAAAATTAAAAAAAAGTGTTGTTAGATAATTTTTTCTTAAAATATAGTACTAATAGATAATACCTTATATAAATTGACATTTGAATTGTATACGCGTTGTATTTTTGTAAAAGATGTTTGGTTGACCGACTATTGATTAGCCACTCGTCTGGGATCAGGACTGCATGGCAGTAACTTTTATAATATAGTTTAAGGGTACTATTATTTAAATGCTAGTAAGTTATCATGATGTAGACATTAGTTAACTATTTAATAAAAATGGATCATATATTGAAAGCGCAAAAAATAAATGTGTTTTTTAATTTTGTTTTAGCTTGTATTTATGTCGTTTGACTTTAGATATACATAAGTAGATATTTAAACTTGTATAAAGTTGAATAAGTAGTCATATGTGGTGTCTACATGATGGCCTAAGGGATCGTTTTGTTGGCAACATGTTATCCCACGATAATTGATTCTGGGATAACCCTTCCCATTGCTAAGGACAACGATGGGATAAATAGTCCAAAAATAATCTTATAGCTCTAACCAGATATGTGATAACTTATATATCACACCAAATGATCTCTAAATGTATTATTCCATGTTAGACGTGTTATTCCATTTCATATAAATTTAAACATCTAAAGGTATAGCTAAATTAAGAAACATGTTATGTGTTACGAGTAGATTGAATGCCAGTTAACCCCTCGTTTTTCAGTGAAGTGGTTGGCCAAATACTCTAATTTAATTTATGCCAGCATATTAGACCAGGAGGACACGACACATTTTCTTATTTTAAAATGTAAATAAGAAAGACTTAAACTCCATAGTCCTTTTCCAGATTGTTTTTGATGATACACATGTCAATTTTCTATATGGTTTTTTTTCTTATTTAAAACAAATGACGCCTATCATAAGTATTGCCTATGTTTTGCAACATATAATATGGACAGGTGGATTTGAAACCGACGACTTTATCATCTTTTTCTGTTTACATTACAAGTTTTAACTGTAAGTATGTTACAGTTGTAAATAGAATTCATTTGGTAAAGTCTTGGAATTTTGTTTTCGCATGAAAATTTCTTATTGCAGGATTTGAGTACAAGTGAGCTGATATCATCAGGTTTGCATCATTCTCGTTTTAATTCGTTATTCATCCAAAATATGGTAAATTCATTGAATGCACAGAAAACTCAAAAAGTACTCTTATATCACTTGATTCAGGCCTATTTTAATGGTCGGTGTACGACATACTTTTTAAGATTAAAATTTGAGTACAAAACTTAAAGGTTGTTTTTCACTATTACCTTTTTCGTTATTCTAAAACTATTCTATCATAAAATAAAAGTAGTTAAAAGAGCTTGATTAAATAAAGGATAAATATAAAAAAATATTACAACAATTTTCTTCAACTTTGAAAAAATTCAAAAGTTTCAATAGTTCACTTAATATGGCATAAAGGATATATATATACTTTGAAATACTCAGGGAAAATGCATTAGTTACTTAATTAGTGGTTATTCTTGTTTATTGAGAGTTGTTTGGTGAATTGAAGTAAAACTTGAAAACCTTAAAACTTATTTTTGGGATTTTTTTAAAAACTTGAAAACTCAAAAATGAATTTTTTGATTTTTAGAATTTTTAACAATCCCCATTGTTGCGGATGTTATTTTAGAATTGTGGTTAAAGTTTAAAGCTACTCCAAGAAATTTTTAGTAATTTGGTGATGTTTTACCTATCTTCTTGGATTGAAGTTTGTAGGAGATAAAATTCAGCTGTAGTATTGTAAAATTTTGTATGACAATGTAAAATGTGTGTATAAACACCTCCTATACACTATTTTGCACTTTCTTACATGGTTGATACATCCTGTTTTTGTTATTGTTTTTTGCTCTCTTCGAAATTGAGATTGCTTAAATAGCTTGAAATGTCATATCCATTAGAAACTCAGTGACATGTATCCTTAAAGAAATAAGCATTTTCATACAGTTTTCAACAAAATTAGGAACAATTATGATTATTTGACGTTTTATTATGTAGTCCATTGATTGTTTTGAATAACGCTTCAACACCAAATGGACATTTTTGGTTGTATAATTGAGAATTGAGATGACCTATTATGCTTTATGCAGTCCATGAACTAAACATGCTGCTAGTGTTTCTCCTGCATTTACTTAACATTGTGTAACTATTAATTATCTTCTATCAGTTTTCACTAAGTCAGAGGATATTATTTTATTTGTTTTTTGTTACTATTGTACTGTACTTGGAATAATCTACTAATGCTCTGAAGCATTTCTAGGAGTAGTTATTGTTAGGATGGAATGGAATCCGGTATTATGCAGAAGCTAGTAAAGCAATCTTAGGAGACAATGAGTATGAAGATAAATGAGAAACATACCATAAAGAGACAAATATTTAACGTAGTTCGATCAACTGACCTACATCTACAAGAGGAGATGAGCAATCCACTATATAAAAGAGAGTACAAATATCGAGAGAAATAACTTCAATAATTCACTTGGAATACAAAGAGGCTCACACAAGTGTTAACATAACACATGTGACTCACCATTTCTCTCCCTACACAAAATTCTCAAGCCCTCATGGCTACATTGTGAATGTTACCAAGTTAGAAGGAAGGAATCTCTATTTATAGAGTCATAAATCTTTTTCTACTAGTAAAAAGATTCACCAAATATGGAGAAATTCTGTTTTCCTTTTCCTAAAAGGAAAACCCCAATTATGGTAAGAAACTCAGGACAAATACCTAACAAATCTCCCCCTTGGTCTGAGTTTCTAACAAAATAAAGTTGTTCCACCTTCTTCGCACAATCTTCATCAGGTTAAATTTTCTCTGCAAATTCTATGTCTCATCACAGAAAATCTCTCTGAAAAATGTTTCTCCAACAAAATCTTCATTACTATCAAATATGCTACGTCTAGAATTGAATTTGCCTAGATGAACACTTGTTCTTAGCCTCGTTTTGATTCCACTTATTAGGACTGCATGTACTGCTACCCTAACTCCATATTAGTATGATATGTCCGCTTTGAGCGAAGCCTTCATGGATTTATTTTTGGGTACATTCTAAAAGGCCTCATACAAATGGAGTTGGGTGAGCACTTATATTTTGGTACATTTCTTCTTCTCTATCCGATAAGGGATGAGTTTGTCATACCCAACAGTCCTTCCTTCAAACCAAGACCACACAATTCGTAACCTCCCTTTCAGGGATAATACATTTGATCTGCTAACCATCTTGTACTACCACTAGCAACCAGTGGGACATGCTGCTTGACCACAACTTTACCAAGAAGACTTTCAACACAAGATATCCCTGCAGATCTCTGATCCTGTTGTCACATCGGGAACTTCTTATAAGACATAGTCCACTAGTTCGATATACCCGAACCTAAGCTCTGATACCACTTGTTAGGACCGGCAGGAATCAGGTATCATGCAAAAGCTAGCAAAGCAACCTCAGGAGACCATGAGTATAAAGATAAATGAGAAACATACCATAAAGAGACACAAATATTTAACGTGGTTCGGTCAACCAACCTACATTCACAAGAAGAGATGAGCAATTTACTATATAAAAGAGAATATATATATTATCGAGAGAAATAACCTCACCAATTTACTTGGAATATAAAGTGGTTCACACAAGTGCTAACATAACACTAATGACTCACTATTTCTCTCCCTATACAAAACTCTCAAGACCTTATGACTACATTATGAATGTTACCAAGTTAGAAGGAAGGGGGCCTCTATTTATAGTCATAAACCTTTTCCTACTAGAAAAATAATTCATCAAATATAGAAAAATTCTGTTTTCTTTTTCCTAAAAAGATAATCCCAATTATGGTAAGAAACTCAGGACAAATACCTAGTAATTATTAGTTCTATTGTGTGGGTAGATAGTTGCCTATGCTTTAGCTTAAGTTTAACTGATAATTGTGTACATTTTAGCTTAAATTGGTAAGATTCAATAAGATAATCTTTTGAACTTCTTCATTTGAATCTTCACATGATATCAAAACATTATAAGCTCCACCAAGTTAAATCTATTTCATTCTATTAAATCTTTCTCATCCATGGCTGCTCTAGTCATTGATGCTAGTGCTGCTGGCAGTTTAGTAGTTTCTGCCACCATTCATGTGGTGCAATTTAATCCTGTTGTTCAATCACCTCTTAAACTACAAGATAACCTTAATTTTTCAATATGTAAAGCACAACTTGTGATGCTACTGTATCAACTCATGGAATATCTCAATGGAACTGTAATTACTTTATCACCTTCTACAACCAAAATAGTCTTACTGTACAAATTTTAATTATCAAATTTGGTTCTCTTAGGATCATTTGATCCAGCAAGCAATGATGACATCAATCAATCCTACCATTGTCTTAATTGTTGATGCAGCACCATCTGCTAGCAAAGCATGGGAACCCTTGAGATAACTTACGCCAACAAAAATCATACTTATATTTTTAGCTTGTGATAATAAGATACCACCTACAGAATTGGAGAATCCACCAACTTGATGTAATAATACTTTCCTAAAAGAAAAATTTGATGAAGAAGTCTTTATGTCTCAGCCTTATGGATTCATTAATCCACAATTTTTATCTCATGTTTGCAAACTAAAGAAAGTTATTTATGGCCTTAAACAATACTCCCCAACTTGGTATAATGTTTTGCGTGAACATCTGCTAAAAATGTGCTTCGCCAAAACAAAATCTAACACCTCTTTATTTGTATAGAAGCATATGGTTGTAACTATTTATATGGTTGTCTATGTTGAAGACATCATAATCACTGGAAACCATCCATAGGTGATTTAATTTGTCATCAATTCCTTGGCCACACGATTTTTGTTGAGGGATTTTTGCTTTTTGAACTATTTCACGGGTCTGGATGTTAAGCAAGTTCCAAATGGTCTTATTCTTTCTCAATCAAAATACATTTTGGATATTCCTTCTGAACAAGATATGGATAATTGACAATTGCAAAGGTGTTTCTACTCCCATGTGTTCCAGTATGCCACTCCGAGTAGCTGATGGTTCTCCACCTACTGATGCCACACGCTATCGACATACTCTTAGAAAATTAAAATATTTAGCCCTCACTCAGTCTGACATTTCTTATGTAGTCAATAGATTGTTAAAATTTATGCATGGTCCAACTGATGAACATTGGAAAGCAGTTAAAAGAGTCCTAGGGTATCTAAACGTAACTATGAGTTTAGGACTTTGCATCCTTCACAACTCTAACTCTAATTTTTATGTATGCTAATATGGATTGGGTTGGCAATCTAAATGATAGAATCTCTGCATCAGGTTACATCCTTTTCTTTGGACCAAATCCGGTCAGTTGGTCATCAAACAAAGCAACATCTTGTGGCTCTCTCATCCACAGCAGCGAGTGCAAATCAGTGGCTAATGCACTTGCAGAGCTCAATTGGGTGTGAAACTTACTTCATAAATTACATGTCACCATTTTGAAAGATGCCAACAATCTACCATGACAATGTTGGAGTTACTTATTTATCTCACAACCCAGTATTTCATACACATATGAAATATATTGTAGATTTTGCATATGGCGTGACTAGATTCAAGCTCATCAGGTTCATGTTACTCATATTCATTCTTGTGATCAACTTTTTGATACCTTTACCAAGCCACTACCTCAATTAGCATTTGCTTGATATCGTTCCATGTAACGCATTGTTCCACATGCCTAACTTTAGGGAGTGTATTAACTATCCTATCTTCTATCCATTTTCACTAAGTCATAGGATATTATTTTATAGATCCCATTGTGTGGGTAGATAGTTGCCTACACTTTAGCTTAAGTTTAGCAGGTAATTGCTTATCTTTTAGCTTAAGTTGGTTGTAGTTTAGATATTTAATGTTGGTTGTGTGGGGCCCATGCAGTGGAGTGAACAATAAAATTTAGAAGGAATAAATAAATAAAAATAGACACCAGAAAATTTAACATAGTTCATCCAAAACTTTTGGGCTACGTCCACAAAAGAACACTTCTACTATATTTCTTCTACTATTATAAATAGTAAGCTCTCAGAGAAAAATATCAAAAATAGTGAATACACTATTTCTTTTAGGAAAAATATTTTCTAAGCACACACTCTAATTTTTTCTTCACAGACTATTTAATTTTATAGTTTATAGTATACCTCACAGAAGAAAAATACTCACTTTCTCACTATGGCTCTCTCTATATTTTTTCTCTCTTCTAAATGATTTTAATGAGGAACAAATTACTCTTTTATATAGGAGTAATTTGGTAGGTGATAGCCTCCCTTTTCTTTTAATTTTCAAAAGTTTGTGGCCAAATTTTGACAATATTTAAACCGACCAAAGTTGAAATCATATTCGGGGAGTTACTAACCTTGAAAGATTGTCATGTGGGAAACTTTGAATTATTGCATGTGGGCCCTCCATTTGGAGGGACCTACTTAACAATTCTCCCCCTCCCAACAAATAAAGGACTCTGTCATTCCTGCAACTGATCGACAGTACTCGAACTTCTCTCTTGGCAGAATCTTTATCATCATATACGATCCATTTTCATTAGTATGGATCTTTTGAAGTTGTAGTAGTTTCTTCTTCAATACATCAGTTATCCAACGATATCTTACATCGATATGTTTGGACTTTGCGTGAAAGGAGGCATTCATGCAAAGATGGATGGCATTTTGATTGTCACAGAACATCTTAAACTTGTTTGGTTTGACATCAAGTTCTTTAAGAAATTCCTTCATCCATAACAACTCTTTGCAAGCTTCTGTTGCTGCTATAAATTCTGCTTCTGTAGAAGACAATGCAATACACTTTTGTAATTTTGATTGTCAAGACACAACTCCCCCTGCAAATGTAATCAGGTATCTTGATGTAGACTTTATTGAGTCAACATCGCCAGCTAAATCTGCATCTGTGTATCACACTAGCACAGGTTCTACCTCTCCAAAATATAAGCATATTTTGGATGTACCTCGAAGATACGTGAAAATTCATTTAACAACTGACCAATGTTCCTTTCAGAGATTTGAAAGGAAACGACTCACTACTCCAACCGAGTAAGCAATATTGTGTACACACCAGGGCATACATCAAACACCCAACTACTGAGGCATATGGTATTCTAACCATTTCTTCCTTCTCTTTGTCAGTAGAAGGGCACATACTGGAACCCAATTTCAAGTGATTAGCAAGTGGACAACTAATCGCTTTAGCCTTTTCCATATTGAATCTCTAAAGTACTTTTTCAACACTTTTTTACCATTAGGCAATTTTATGAGATCAAACATTTTATTCTCATGCAAGGATTTCATTTCATTTTGCATGGCTTCCATCCATTTTTCCTTGTTTTCATCGTCCATTGCCTCACCGAAGCTTTTTGATTCTTCCCTGTCAGTCAGTGTAACCCACTGATCAACTGGGTACCTAGTAGAAGGCTGCACATTTCTACTAGATCTTCTTAAGGGTACTGGAGACTCTCCAGCTATTGGTGATTGAGTGTGACCACCATTAACATTCTCTTCTCCTGTTTCATCTTCCTGGGGAATTCCTTCATCATCTGCATCTTACGGATGGTCATCATGAACCTCATCTTCAACTTGAGTCGGTATTTCTATTGGAGAATTCAACCTTAAGCTTATTGAATCATCTATAGGAGTAAAGCCTTCTTTATCTGCTTTATTTATATCCTTGATAGTTTGATCTTCAATAAAGACAGCATCTAGACTCCTAATCAGTTTCTTGTATACTGGATCATAGAAACTATAGCCAAATTCATCTTGACCATAGTCAATAAATACACACTGCCATGTTTTGACATCAAGCTTTTGCCTTTCATCCTTTGGAACATGAATAAAGGTTTTGCACCCAAATACTCATAAATGTTTGTAATAAACATTCCTTCCTGAACAAACTTTCTCCGAAATTTCATATTGAAGTGGAGCACATGGTGAGCGATTTAGCACATACATTGCTGTAAGTAGTGCTTCACCCAAAAAAGATTTATCTAACTTTGAATGAAACAGTAAACACCTTATTCTTTCTATCAAAGTTCGATTCACCCTCTCAACTAAACCATTTAGCTGTGATATCTTTGGAGGCATCCTTTGATGTCTAATACCATGATTTTTTGCAATAAGCATGAAATTATCCAATATACTCTCCGTCATTGTCTGTGCGGACACACTTGATGTTCTTACCAGTTTCTCTCTCAACTGAGGCATACAATTATTTGAAGACTCCTAGAACTTAATCCTTGGAATTAATGTATAAGCCCAGGTCTTCCTCGAATGATCATCGATGAAGGTTACAAAATATCTGGCTCTACCAAGTGACTTTGGTAATGGTGGATCACACACGTCAGAGTGAATCAGATCTAAAACATTCTCTATTCTGGAAGGTGGAGAACTATGGAAAGAGACTCTGTTTTATTTTTCAACTAGACAATCTTCACATTTATTCAATAATACCTGATCTAAATCAGGTAGAACTTTATCTTTCACCAATTTAGATATCTTTTTTCACCAGCATGGCAAAGTCTCTTATACCATAAACGTGCGGTATTTTTATTTTTCGTCACATTTATAGATACATCAGAGACCTTTGCTTGCATCACATATAGTTTTGAGAGTTTGTGT
>JAOTQJ010193746.1:0-21080 GCA_025642045.1 Solanum sejunctum
CTCTTCAAAATTGCTAAGTAGAAGAATATAAGAGGGGTATATATAGAAGGTAAAGTTTTCAAAATTGCATCATAAGGGCTCCAACTTAATCTATAGTTTAATTAGGCCCCAAGCTTTTCTATTTTTATCCAATCGAGGACTTTCGACTCAAACTTAATTATGCATGTCAAATTCACTTGATACTCTAATCATGCACCGTAAATATACTTAAGTACAAATTACACGACATCCACAACAATATTTTTCAATTGGATAATTATCCTTAATTTAAAGAAAAATGGGGTCTAACAAGTTCTTAAGTAACTCAAGCCATCTCCTCTCCCTCAAGTTAAGATCCTTCTGGGGGAAGATGTACTGCGGGATTTTGTGGTTTGTGAATACATCCACATGTGCTCCATATAAATAGTGGTTCCATAACTTGAGAGAAAACACCACCGCTGCCAACTCTAAGTCATGAGTAGGATAATTCTTCTCATGCACTTTAAGCTATATAGAAGCATAAGCAATAACCTTTCCCTTCTGCATCAACACAGATCCAATCCTACCCTTGAAGCATCGCAGTAAATCACAAACCCATCTATTCGATCAGGCAAGGTCAACACTGGGGCAATAGTTAATGTTGCCTTCAACTCTTGGAAACTTTTCTCACACTCTTCAGCCTATTGAAACTTGACCTTCTTTTGAGTCAATTTTGTCAAAGGTGCATATATGGATGAAAGTCCTTCAACAAAGCTCCGATAATAGCCAGCCAATCCTAGAAAGCTCTTTATATCAGTCGGTGAAGTTGGTCTTAGCTAGTTCTTAACTGCCTTAATCTTTTGAGTATCCACTCGAATTCTATCTCCAAAAATCACATGACCTAAGAAAGCCACAGATTTGAGCCAAAATGTATACTTAGAAAATTATTCATATAACTCATTGTCTCGGAGTGTCTGCAAAGAGATTTTAAGGTGAATGGCATGTTTTTCCTCATCTCTGAAATACACCAAAATGTTTTTAATTAATACAATCACAAATATGTCCAGATATTAACTGAATACTCTGTTCATAAGGTCCATAAAAGTTGTCGGTGCATTTGTCAACCCAAATGACATCACCAAGAACTTAAAGTGATGAAATTGAGTTCGAAAAGCCATCTTTGAGATGTCACATTCTCTTAATTTCAATTGGTGATAGTCTGATCTGAGGTTTATCTTAGAGAAAACAGTGGCACCCTAAAGTTGGTCAAACAAATCATTAATCCCCTAGAGGAGATACTTATTCTTAATAATCACCTTATTCAATTGATGATAATGAATACACATCCTCAGGGAACGATACTTCATTAGCACGAATAAGATGGAGCACCCCATAGAGATATACTCGGCCTTATTAACCATTTCTCTAACAAATCTTTCAACTGCTCCTTTAACTCTTTTTATTCCACAGGGGCTATCCTATGGCGGAATAGAGATAGGTTGGGTATTAAGAATCATATCAATTCTAAATTCGATCTCCCTATCAGGGAAAACTCCGGGTAGATCCTCAAAAGACACATTAGGAAACTCGCTCACACTTGGAACAATCAAAAGAGTAGGGGGCTCAAATTTGTCGAATTTAACTCGCACGAGGTAATAGATATATCCTTTAGAAATTAGTCATCGGCCCTTGAGGTAAAAAATAAATTTACCCTTTGGCGCAACAGAATCTCCTTTCCACTCAATAATAGGCTCATTTGGAAACTGAAATTTGACAGTCTGAGTTCAACAATCAATAGAGGTATAGTAGGCATAAAGCCAATCTATGCCAAGGATTACATCAAAGTCAACCATCTCCAACTCAATCAAATCAATAAGAGTATCCCTATGATAGGTGGATGCCACACAATCTCTATAAATTCTCTTAGCTTAAATGAACTCACCAACAAGAATAGAAACAGAAAATTGCTCAAGCAAGCATTTAGGAAGAATCTCAAATCTACTTGCCACAAATGGTATCACAAAAGAGCAAGTTGCACATGGATCGAGTAAAGCATAGCAAGGAAAGGTAAAGACTAGAAGCATACTTGTCACAACATCTGGTGAAACCTCCTGATCCTGTCAGTTTTTCATCACATACAAACAGTTTATCCCATCGCCCGCCTCCGATGCAGTACCTTTCTGTCTATCCCTCGCTAGTGGTGTTGTGGTAGAGGACTGGGCCTTATTGCCCCATATCAGACACTTTCTCTAAAAATGACCCAGTTGGCACACTTGTAGCAACTATTCCTACAATCTCTACACTCTCCCAAATGCATTCTGCCACATTTCCCACAAGGTGGCTTCCCTTTGTAGCCTAGTGTCACACTTGCTTTAGACTGTGCACCTAGTGCCCTAAAGTTTGGTTGACCTTAGGACCTCTAATCATATCTCTGGCTCAGGTTTAGTGCACTAGCTGAAGTGGTGCATAGCTAAAAGACCTCTTTTAGAAATAAGACCTGTCTCCCTTACCTTATTTAATCTGACTAGGCTCAGGTTCTACCGATCTAGCCTTCTTAATTAGATGCTCCTCTCTATCTTTCTTCTTATCTTCCTTAGTTTCCTGAGCACAGACCATCATTTTGGAGATATCCATTTCTGGGATCAACAATGCCACCTTGCGCTCTCTCTTTACCTACTTACCCAACCCAGATATAAATTTTCTCATCCTTGCTCTCATATCCTGGACCATATCTGGGGCATACCTGGATAGCTGGATGAATTTCAGGCTATACTTTTTAATAGTCATCCCCTCCTATTTCAGATTTACAAACTCTTCGACCTTTGTCTCTCTCAACTCCTGAGGGAAGAAGTGATCGTGGAAGGCACTCTCAAATCATCCCATGTAGTGGGCTCAACATCCTTACCTTGACTCTCTTCCCATTGATTGTACCACACATTATCCACATCCTTGTGTTGATAGGCAGCGAGCTCAACTTCCTTGGTATCAGTCGCATGTATGGCTTTTATCACCTTTTATATCTCATCAACAAAATTCTAAGGGTCCTCCTCAACCTTGGACCCAATATAGATAGGTGGGTTCATCCTTAGAAAGTCTCTCAATCTAGATGTAGCTATCAGCTCATCAGAGCTAGAACTAGGAGTTTGTGAACCCTGGTTCCCACTCTGGGCAGCTACGAACTGTGTAAGCATGCCAATAGCTCCTCTAAAGTCAACCTCAGTAGTAGAAACAGGTGGAGCAGTAGGTATCACAGGAATACCAGTAGTCTTAGCCAGTTGATCTCGGTCCCTCATTTCTATTTGAGGAGGCACCTCTGAAGCAGGGTTCTCTGAAGTACTAGCTGAAGAACTCCTCTAGGTTACAGTGCATCTACGAGGCATGATCTACAATCGCATAATACACCAGTTAGAAAAGAGTTTTATAGAGTTTTCAACGCTATCTTACGAACTCATAATACCAAAGAAGTGTAACCATTCCTAATGTCCTATACCCTCTCACTTATGAACTGTGTTACACAATATACACATAAATAAAACTCTGCTAGACATAGCTTCATAGACTCCCTAGGACTCTTGAACTCTATACTTTGATATCAAGTTTGTTAAACCACGAGAGCGTACCCTTAGCATTGCTGGCACTCAGAGACTATTGCTAGCCCCCGAGCGAATCACTTGGACTCATCGTCACATCTTACTCAATAGAGAAAGAAATAACTCAATTAGGGAGACATCATATAAGTAAAATATAACTCTATTGTATCATAGTTTATAAATGAAAATAAGTTTAGATAAATAAAACTCCTCAAAATCCTCTACTCAAATGTCTATGAAGCCTCTACTAATCAATCTAGGATGGTGCCACAACAGACTATGAACACCCCAATCAAAGAAAGAAAAATGAATCAGACCAACTCATAAAATAAAAGAGCGACTCTGGATGGTAAATAGGGCTCTCCAACCCAAGAAGTGTACTGATCTGGCTCTCATTGATGCGTGGGCTGAAGTCCTCTATCACCTGTATCTGTATCATGAAAAGATGCAAGCCCAAATGGACCTCAATACATGAAATATACTGGTATGTAAAATAGCTAAAAAAAAAAAAAGTAAAGCTCGACTCATTAATATCGACTCAACAACTCATGCTCGACTTAATATGCAAGTTTAAAGTGAATCATGCTTTTAAAGTATACTCAGAAAATAGATTCAGTAATAATAAACTCAGCTTGAAAATGTCATTCTCATAAATGTCTCTTGAGAATTTCTCTTAACAGATATCCTCATCCCACCACCTATAATTTGGTGATGCACAATGACTAAGCATCATTGCCACGCACCCCTTAACTTTCCATGGCCAAGGGTGATCAACTCTCTCATTAATCCAGGGTAAATGTCCACTTGTGGGACAAGAGTGGCCAGACTAGCTGTTACAACTATCCTATGCTGGCAACATAGTTCTATGAGTTAAAATAGAAGTGTACTCGCTCCCCACTTGGTATTCAATACTATTCCCAAGAGTAAATCATGCTTAACACATTAATTAACTCAATCCTCAATATTCAGTCAATCAACTCAGAGCTTAATGCTCAATCAATCAACTTAAATCTTAATGTTCAACTTAACTCAATTTCTAATCAGCTCATTCAATCAATGCAAACAAATCAAACTCAACTCAAACTCAACAGTTATTTAGACTCACTCAATTTGACTCATTATGATATTACAAGTAAGATAATCATATATAGTGATGTATATGACTTAACACAACGTGCTCCTCATACTCAATTTACTCAACTCAACATGTTTAATTCTTAATTTATAGCAACTCAAACACTCAGCAATATGAATAGAATTTCATAAAACATGTGATTTAGGGTTCATACTATCAAGAATGAATACATGTCAAATTCCATGTCAATGTTCATGCAATATAACAATTATCTCATGTTGTAAAATAGGTCCATCATAATGAATGCAGGGATATAGTATTAATATAGTGAAAGTTTCTCAAAGCTCAACTCTTCTCTACTCTTGACCCAAGATAATGGAAAGGGGAATGTAAGAAAGGCATTTCACCATTTAGTAAGCATTACATACCTGGGAATGAAGAAATAATCGAATCTCAAGCAATCTTTGCTCTTGAATTGAAAAACCCTAGCTCTTTCTCCTCTCCTCTTGCTCTCAAGAAACTCAAGTGTGGAGAATGGGAAATAATGCCTGTAGGGTTCTGCTTTCAAGCTTTATT
Source organism: Solanum sejunctum (assembly GCA_025642045.1). Classification (NCBI taxonomy): domain Eukaryota; kingdom Viridiplantae; phylum Streptophyta; class Magnoliopsida; order Solanales; family Solanaceae; genus Solanum; species Solanum sejunctum. The sequence continues at coordinate 5,200 of JAOTQJ010193746.1, forward strand.
CAAGCCAAAAACGTTTAGGGTTCAATAGAATAGGTAGTGGAAAGGACAAAGTTACCTCTCATTAAAACTGTCGACTGGGTCTATAAAACCCCGTCTACAAGTGGTAGAGTACTCTATGAGTCATAAACACCTATTATAGACTAATAGTCTCAAGAATCTAAGTTGTTGAAATTTACCACGAAATCCCTCTCTACCAGTCATAACCTGCTCATGAGTCGTAAATCTATCTCATAAATTGAAGGATCTTGAAACCTGAGTCATTGGAAGTTAGCATGAAACTTTATCTTACAAGTCATAATATGGTTTACGAGTCGTAAACTCCTTTTCGTAAAATGATGAAACTGTAGTCTGTAACACTGAAATTTCATTTGAAACCCCAGTCTACGAGTCATAAACCTCTCTACGACTCGTAAACCTCTGTCACAAATTACGTCTACAGTTTTCCCCATTCATTTTCTCAGCAATCCTCTGCACATACTCAACCTGATCGGATAAGAAGAAATTAAGGGTTGTTACACTTATTCATCAAAAACATACAAAGACATTTGATTTGTGAACTGTAATTTGTGTTCCTAGTGAAATGGAGTGTGATCTTGGGCTGAATTTATTGGTGGCTTTACAACTCTTGTGGAAATGTTAAAAAGATATGACTCGTTGTTTTTGCCCCAGTAATTTTATTTTCAAATGTGTCAGATCATGTTTGGTTAATTGTTGAACATATTATTTTTGATGTCTTGATTTGAACATGTTATGATTAATCATAATAAAGATGTTTTTTCCTAAAAGCCTTGGATTATTTATGTTATGATATCCTTTTATTGAATTAAGACATAACAATCTTAGTGCATAAGTCTTTATCAAATATACATTAAGGAAATAATTTATCATGGTAAATTTAATTAATCTTGACCCATTTAACACTTAGGGCCAACACAAATTCCCATGTCAAACTCAGGTTCCTCACATTCCTCAATAAATGCAGGCTTCCAAAATGTTGGAAGAGAATCATACAAAAGTCAAAGGGCTTCTTTTTTATCAACAATATATTTTTTGATTTTATTAAATTTTTTAGTAAAAATTCTGAGGAAGTTCAAAAGAGAGCTTGATTCATCCATTTTGATTTTTCCTTGAACGCAGTGAGCAATTTATTTCTTTCTGTTCTATTTGCCCTCAAGCCTTTATTTTGATTATGTTTTTCAATAGAATAAGATTTAATGATTTTCAGTTCTGAATCAAATTTTTTCAAGTGATATTTTCTTATGGCATCGAATCATCTTTGCCCCATCAATAAAATTACTCCCACTTGGAGTATCAGGAGTATATTCTCATTCATCCATATCTGCAATAGGATCCAAAAATTTAACATCATAGTATGAACAATTTAAATAGTGATAATAAATTTTATCAATTTCTGGCAGAGAATAACAAACTACACTTAGGGCTCAATGATGAAAAATTAATCCATTAAGTTCAAGAAAAATAATCAAAACAACATCTAATTTTTTTTTAAAAAAAAAGGCCAAAAAATTACCATTTTTAATAAAAAAACACATCTTACTCATTTTACAACCGTTTGTTAATTATAATATATCTTCAAAAATCTAAAAACGAGTAGATTATGAGAATACACAGTTTAGGCTGTAAACTTGACTAAAATGTTTTGAAAAAGAGGCAAAACAATAGCAGATTCATTAAAAATACAGTCAAAAAACTATCACACTTTGAAAGATCATAATTCACTCGTTTTTAATCCGATTAGCTATTATAATATAGTTTAGAATCAACAGAATGAGTAGATTATGTTTAAATAAAGAATAGGCTCAAAAAATTATTAAACAAACATCAAATAGGACCTAACTGAATCTATCTTTTTTGAAAAATTATTAAAAGCAACAATCATCAATTATTCATTTTTTTTACCATAAATAAATTTAAAAGATAAGGCATATACACAGGAACCAACAATCAACGAGCCACGCTTTTATACCATTTTTAAGTTGATGTAATATTGACTCAAGTCTTGTTCGCCATGTAGATTTTTGGGGGATCATTAGTCGTACATGTGGACATACTCGATCCAATCTTAACATGACCCCGAGTATCTAGTTTTTAAAGTGGTGCAGTTATTTCAATAACTGTACAATCTTATTTTGAAGGATAAGACTGGATGGTTATCTTCTATTAAGGAGGTAGATGTAACCACCAACCACTTTCCTATTTTTAGGGATAGTGATTTTCATTCCTTATGTGAGTGGAAAGAGTTATAAAAAATAAATATTACAAAGAAAGTTAGTTAAAAAAAAGTTATTAATAAAACTTGACTTAAAAATCTACTATAAGAGAAGTGGTGTAAACCAGTGAAGGATATAAGTCTTTAATTCATCAAAACATACAAAGATATTTGGTTGTGAACTATAATCCGTATTCCTAGTGAAACGAAATGTGATCTTGGGTTGAATTCATTTGTGGGTTACCAACTCTTGTGATATCATAACAAAGATACGACCAGTTATTCTTACCCCCTCAATTTTTACTTTCAAAAGGCATCAGAGCGTAGCTGGTTAATTATTGAACATGTTGTTTGAGATGTCTTGTTTTGGACTTGTTATGTATATTCATAATAAAGTTGTTTTATTCCTAAAATTCTTAGATTATTTATATTATGATATCTTTTTATTGAATTAAGACTTAGCAATCTTGGTGCATAAGTCTTTATAAACTATACATTAAGAAAAAAAAATCATCAGGGTAAATTTGAGTAATCTTGACTCATTTAATAATTAAGGCCAACACAAATTCCCATAAAGGCATGTCAAGCTCATGTTCCTCACATTTTTCGATTAATGCAAGCTTCCAAAAAGATAGAATAGAATCATACAAAAGCCAAAGGGATTCTTCTTTATCAACAATAATATATGTTTTGATTTCATCAAATTTTTCAATACAAATTCTAAGAAAGTCCAAAAGAGAGCTTGACTCATCCATTTTGATTTTCTTGGATGTAGTGAGCAATTTATTCTTTCTCTTGTATTTGCACTCAAATCTCTATTTTGATTTTGTTCTTCAATGGAAAAAGATCTAATGATTTTTTATTCAAAATCAAATTCCTCAAGTGATCTTTTCTTCTAGCGTAGAATCCTTTTTGCTCCATCAACAAGATTACTTCCACTTAGAGTTACAGGAGCGTATATATTCTCGTTCGGCCATATCTAAAATAGGAACTATAAATTTAATTCATGGTATGAACCATTCAAACAGTGAAAATAAATTTCACTAATTTTTGTCATAAGATTGGATAGTTATCTTCCATTGAGTAGGTAGTTGTAACCACCAACTACTTCTCTATTTCTAGAGAAGGTGGTTTTGATTCCTTATATGAGTGGAAGAAGAAAGTTACAAAAAGAAATATTGTAGAGAAAGTCAGTTAAAAAAAATTTGAATAAAAGTTAACTTGAGAATCTACTGTATGATAAGAGGTACAAAACCAGTGAAAAATAGGAGTCCTTAATTCATCAAAAACATATAAAGACATTTGGTTTGTGAAGTATAACCCGTATTCTTAGTGAAACAGAGAGTGATCTTGGGCTGAATTCATCCTTGACTTAATAATTCTTGTAAAGTCATCAAAAAGTTATGGACTATTGTTCTTGCCCCATTAATTTTGCTTTCAAATGGTATCGAAGCATTGCTGGTTAATTCTGAACATGTTATTTTTGATGTCTTGTTTTAGACATGTTATAGATATTCATAACAAAGTTATTTTTTTCCTAAATTCCTTGGATTATTTATATTATGATATCATTTTATTAAATTAAGATTTAGCAATATTGGTGGATAAGTCTTTATCAAATATACATTAAGGAAAAAATCATCAAGTAAATCTAGTTATCTTGACCTATTTAATAACTAATGCCAACATAAATTCCCATAAAGATTTGTCAAGTTCAGGTTACTCACATTCCTCAATTAATGCAAGCTTCTAAAAACGTGGAAGAGAATCATACAAAAGCCAAAGGGCTTCCTCTTTATCAATAATAATATATTTTTTGATTTCATAAAATTTTTTGATAAAAATTCTGAGAAAGTTCAAAAGAGATCTTGACTCATTTATTTTGATTTTCTTGAATGTAGTGAACAATTTATTCTTTCTCATCTATTTACACTCAAGCTTTTATTTTGATTCTGTTCTTCAACGGAACAAGATCTAATGATTTTTGGTTCAAAATCAAATTCCTCAAGTGATCTTTTCTTCTAGCATAGAATCTTCTTTGCTCCATCAACAAGATTACTCCCACTTGGAGTAACAGGAGCGTATATATTCCTATTCAGCTATATCTAAAATAGGAATCACAAATTTAACATCATGGTATGAACCATTCAAACAGTGACAACAAATGTAATCAATTTTTGGTAGAGAATAACAAACCACACTGAGATCTCAATGATGGATAATTACTCCATTAAGTTCAAGAAAAACAAGCAAAATAGCTGTAGTTACAAAGAACAATGTCTATTTTTTTAAAAAAAATAATGTCAAAAAAATATTATTTTTTAAAAAAATACCTCTTACTCATTTTATAACCGTTTTTAATTATAATATATATTCAGAAACCTTGAAACGAGTAGATCATGAAAATGTACAATTTGTACTGTAAACTTGACTAGAAATTTTGAAAAAGAGGTAAAACAGAATCAAATTTGTAAAAAATACAGTCAAAAAATTACCAAACTTTAGAAGACCATAAATCACTCATTTTTAATCCGATTCACTATTAGAATATAGTTTTTGAACTGTCAGAACGAGTAGGTTAAGTGTATACAAAAAATAGGCCTAAAAAATCATTAAACAACCATCAAATAGAACTTAAACTGAATTTGTCTTTTTCAAAAAATTGTTCAAAATAACAATTATCAAATTTTTATCTTTTTGAAAATAAATAGATAAAAAATAAGGCATATAAACACGGAATCAATAGTCAACAAGCCACACTCTGATTCTATTTGTTAAGTTGATGTAATGTTAGCTTGGGTCTTGTCTGCCATGTGTAAAGTGGGAGATGTAAGATTTTTTGGGATCGTGGGTCACATATGTGGACCGATCTGACCCACTCTTAACTCAACCTGAGTATATGGTTTTTACAGTGCAGCAGTTATTTAAGTAACTATCTAATATTATTTTGAAGGATAAAACTGGACGATTTCTTCCATTGAGGATGTGGTTGTAACTACCAACCACTTTACTATTTCTAGGGAAGGTGGTTTTGATTCCTTGTGTGAGTGAAATGAGGAAGTTACTAAAAAGAAATACTGCAGAGAAAGTCAGTTAAAAAAAATTTGAATTAAACTTGACTTAAGAATCTATTGTAAGATAAGAAGTGCAAAACCAGTGAAGGTCAGGAGTTCTTAATTCATCAAAAAACACAAAGGCATTTGGTTTGTGAACTATAATCCATGTTCCTAGTGAAATGAAGCACGATCTTGGGTTGAATTCGTTCATGGTTTAACAACTCTTGTGGAAATGTCAAAAAGGTACGACACGTTAATCTTGCCCCATTAATTTTGCTTTCAATTGGTATCAGAACGTGGCTGGTTAATTATTGAACATGTTATTTTTGATGTCTTGTTTTGGACATGCTATGGATATTCATAATAGATTTATTTTTTAAAAAAAAATCTTAGATTATTTTTATTATGATATCCTTTTATTGAATTAAGACTTAATAATCTTGGTGCATGAGTCTTTGTCAAATATATACTAAGGAAAAAAATCATCAGGGTAAATTTCAGTAATCTTGATCCATTTAACACTTAGGGCCAATACAAATTCCCGTAAAGATTTGTCAAGCTCAGTTTTCTCACATTCCTCAATTAATGCAAGCTTCCGAAAAGGTGGAAGATAATCATACAAAAGCCAAAGGGCTTCCTTTTTATCAATAACAGTATATTTTTCAATTTCATTAAATTTTTCAGTAAAAATTCTGAGGAAGTCCAAAAGAGAGCTTGACTCATCCATTTTGATTTTCTTGAATGTAGTGAGCAATATATTTCCTTCTCTTCTATTTGCCCTCAAGTCTCTATTTTGATTATGTTCATCAACGGAATAAGATCTAATGATTTTCGATTTATAATCAAATGCCTCAAGTAATTTTTTCTTCTGGCATCTAATTTGCTTTGCTCCATCAACAAGATTGCTCCCACTTAGAGTAATAGGAGTGTATTCCCGTTCAACCATATTTGAAACAGGAACTAGAAATTTAACATCATGATATGAACCATTCAAACAGTGACAACAAATGCCACCAACTTCTGACAGAGAATAACATACCACACTTAGGACTCAAAGATGAAAAATTACTTCATTAATTTCAAGAAAACAACCAAAACAACCCAAGTTACAAAAAATAGCATCTAATTTTTATTAAAGAAAAATGTCAAAAAAATGTCATTTTTGAAAAAAAAAACATATCTTGCTCGTTTTACAACCGTTTTTCTTTTATAATATATATTCAAAAATCTGAAAATGAGTAGATCATGAAAATACACAATTTGGGATGTAAACATGCCTTGAAATTTTTGAGAAAGAGGCAAAACAGTAGTAGATTCGTAAAAAATATAGTCAAAAAATTTTCAAACTTCAGAAAACCATAACTCACCCATTTTTAATCCGATTCGCTATTATAATATATTTTTAAAATCGTTCGAACAAGTAGATTAACCATATACAAAAACTAGGACTCAAAAGAATCATTAAACGGGCATCAAATAGGAACTAAATTGAATCCGTACTTTGAAAAAATTATTAAGGACAACAATCATCAATTATTCATCTTTTTGACCATACATAGAGGAAAAACAAGGCATATATATACGGAATCAACAATCAACCAGCCACACTCTGATACCATTTGTTAAGTTGATGTAATATTAACTCGAGTCTTGTCCGCCATGTGCGAAGTGGGAGCTGTAAGATTTTTTTGGATCGTGGATCGCAAATATGGTCCAACCCGATGCAATCTTAACCTTACCAGAGTATCTGATTTTTACAGTGGTGTAGTTATTTAAATAACTATCCAATCTTATCTTGAAGGATAAGACTAGTTAGTCATCGTTCATTGAGGAGGTAGTTGTAACCACCAACCACTTTCCTAATTCTAGGGAAGGTGTTTTTGATTCCTTTTGTGAGTGGAAGAAGGAAGTTACAAAAAAAATACTATGGAGAAAGCTAAAAAAATTTGAATAAAGCCTAACTTGGGAATCTACTGCATGATAAAAGGTACAAACCAGTGAAAGATAGGAGTCCTTAATTCACCAAAATCACACAAAGGCATTTGGTTTGTGAATTATAATTTGTATTCCTAGTGAAACGTAGCATGATCTTGAGTTGAATTCGTTAGTGACTTAACAATTCTTGTGGAGTTGTCAAAAAATGTATGACCCATTGTTCTTGCCCCATGAATTTTGCTTTCAAATGGTATCAGAGCGTGGCTAGTTAATTGTTGAACATGTTATTTTTGATGTCTTATTTTGGACATATTATGGATATTCATAACAAAGTTATTTTTTTTTCTAAAAGCCTTTGATTATTTATATTATGATATCCTTTTATTAAATTAACACTTAGCAATGTTGGTATCACGCCCTAGGAGGGTATCCTAGACGTAACCATCACTCAGAGACAATTGCTAGTCCCCAAGCGAACCACTTTGTCTTATCACATTCATTTATTCATACGTTCTGCTAATCAGCAGAAAAATGGAAAGAAAGTAAAAGGGCACATCTCATCTAGTCTCAAAAATAGTATCATATATAAAAAGGTTAGTAGAAGAAAACTAGCTCATAGTCTTATAAATAAACAATCCAACTTCAGTCTATGAAGCCTCTATCACTATTAGGTGGTTCCAATGATAGACACATGACTACTTCAATCAAGATAAAGCTAATAGGTATCTAACTTTAAAGAAAAATAGAAATAACATATGAATCCTTCGAAGTAATGGAGGCTCACCAACCCGCTGAACGTCCAAAGATCTGCAATGATGTGTCTGCTGATGATCTCGATCCTATGTATCTACATCATAAAACAATGCATCACCAGAATGACGTCAGTATGTGAAATGTATTGGTATGTAAAATACCTGAATAAATTTAAAACAGATGGAATAATATAGAATAACATCAACTCTACTCAGAAAGACTCAACTCAGTAATTCATGCAAGTTTAAAGTAAATCATTCTCTTTATAATGTACATTTGATAAAAACGAAGGACTCTGTTAGAAATTCATGCTCAATCAGTGTTGCTTGGGATATTCTATTAACTGACATCTATCCTATGCCACCACCTTTAAGTTAGATGGTGCACAATGAATTAGCATCCTTACCACGCCCATCCTAAACTTAACACGGTAAAGGATGTAGTATCTTTATCTCTCTCTTTCTCTTGGATCCAAAGAGAATGTCCAACCTTTGGGACAAGAGTTGCCAGAACGTGTTGCATGACTATCCTATGCTGGTAAACGCAGTTCTGGGGTGACACTCCTCACCCAACTCGGTGCTCAATAATGCTCCCAAGACTAAAACATGCACAACTTATAAATCAAATCCATCATCTTTAAGACTCATATCAACTATCACCATCATCTATCAATGAAATTATTATGAGAAATATATTTACATTATCATCAATACATACTTAAAGCGTCATATAGACTCAATGCTCAATTCAATCAAAACTCATTAAAATGTCAAGTGTTTTCTTAAAAATTCATGCTCCAAAAATGATCTCTGCATATTCATCAAAATCCTTTCTCAAATTAGTATTCCTGCTCAAAAGCTATATACATGAAACTCAGTAAAATATGCTAAAAGAAATCTTTGGGATTAACATGCTCAGTATGACTATCAAATCTCACTTTTCAAAATAATGCATAAAAGTAATCATAATACTTAACTAGGGTTCATATGAATGAAGGCACGAAACATACATCCAAACAATTACTCAATTTCAAGAACATCATCAAGATAATATTGTATACGAGAAACTCATTAATTTCATAGAAATTAATTCAAGAATTTAACTAAGATAATACTTTAAGAATCATGTGTAAGGACATCTATGACCATTTATGGGGTACATGGAAGGACAACTCATGATTTTAGTTTAGCCTTGCATACCTGGGATGAAGACAATACAAATCCTTGCAAGAATTTGACTTAAGTACTCAAGATACCAAGCTTCTCCTCTCTTGTTCTCTCAAAACTCTCACCTTTGGAGGCTGAGGAATTGTCACGCCCAAAGTCCCGTTAGGACAGACTGGCACCCATTACCGATGAGGCTCAGGAGAACCAACCTGTATCCATGCGCTTTCTATACATATTATAAGGAATTTCTATATTTTACATGGCTTTAAAAAAATAAACAGTGATAACAAGCTAAAAGAAAATGCATTGACTAAGCCGTTAGGGCCATGGTGTTTAAAATACGAGATATGACCACACTTTAATTTATATAGTCTACAAAGCCTCTAGATAAGGAAAAGTATTTGATAAGGGTTAGGACAGGCCCCGCCTCAACTAACTATACAATACAAAAATATAAGCTCTAGATACACAAAGCTTCGAAGCAACCTGGAGCTTGGTAACAACAGCTAAATATCCTGTACTCCTACTGGGGAGATCTACTAGCACTTGTACCTGAAGCATGAAATGCAGGTCCCCCGTAAGGAACGTTAGTACGAGATAATGTACTGAATATATAAGGCAGGAAATACTGTATATAAAGTAACAACTCAAATGAAACTATACACTGGTATAGGATAAGAGACCACCTTTAGTTGTACTGTAGGAGCATGTAATTTATGTTCTTTTTATTACTTTACCTTTATTGCATAATCTGTGCACAACATGTAATACAAATGACCAGGTGAGCAGTGGTAAATCCATATCGAGATCATCCCTGGCTAGGTTTTTCCTTTAACCCCTTGGGTTACCCCCGTGATAGGATCAACCCTGGTTAGGTGATTCTTCCACCCCTCGGGTTATCACCCATCCATAAGAAATATACTTTACTTTATATTTTAATTACCTTTGAGATGATTCTTTTGATGGTCGTAATATTGGAGTTGTAGGACTGTAGATACAATATATGACATGTAAATAATTACAAAAGATAACACCATAATGAAAGGAGTAAGTTACACAAATAATGAAATGCATAGGAGGTAGAACAACACGTGAACTTTATTTAGTAGAACAAATTTGTGTATCTTGGTATCCAAGTATGTATGCAGATTCAAAGGTGACTATGTATGAGAGCATATGAACATGTGAAAGAGTTGAGACATGGTTAATAGTTGTGTCGGAGTTGGTAAGTGCCTTTATGTTCCAAGGAGGGATCTATGTTTCATGCCAAATAATACGGAATCGAGTAGCCTTATATACCTCGCTATACGACCTCGCTATTACCTCGAGATAACCTTCCCTTCCTCCAAATATTTATCTACAACATAGTAGGTAATAAAACTAGCATTAGCAGTCAATAGATATATTCTTTCAACCTTTTCACCCCTAATATACTAGCAACAAGCGGGAATTTATATACCCAAGCATATTCTTTCAACCTTTTTGCCCCTAATCGTATTTTCTAATACACATCCTCATATACATATCATGTACAGCCTGTTCTAGTGCCATAACAATCTGACAACAGCCCACAAAGCACAACACACAACATTTCTACACCACATACAAATAAGCAGCATAATGTTATCTCCCTTCGCTACATTACAACGTTGATAATTTCAAAACTTTACCAAGTTCAACCAAACTGTTCCCACAATATTTATACATATAAACAATGCTAAAATAATTCAAAAACAATTCTCAAAATAGGTGGAGTATGTGAGACCATAGCCCCCAATCAATCAGCCCACAAGTTCCTATTACGAGCACAATTATGATATTACTCAAGAACTTACTTTCGTGGACTGTAAAAATGGTGCAGTAGTCTTTATACATCATTACAAAACCAATAATCATTAAGAACAGTAGCCTCCCCTCATAATCAATCCAACCAAAAAGAAAAAAGCTTCCAAATAAACAAGAAAGATGTGCAACAACTTTTGGAACACATGTTGTTCAACAATTTCAGCATAGACATAACAAACATAGTCTCTTGTTTTGCATAAGAAAACCATAATAAACACACAACTATAACCACTTACCTTTATCTTCAAGGTTGAGGACCTCCTTAAGAACCCTAAAAGCTCCTGTTGGTTGCTTTACAAAGTTAAGAAGTGTAGAGAGAAAGCCTTAAGAAAATCTGATTTTTGTTGTTCAAGTTGAATGACTTGAGTGAGCTGATTTTAAGCAACTTTTAAAGGAGCACTTGGTCAACTTAACTTTCTCATTTTAAGCCTTATTTTATCAAGAAATCAAAGTACCATTTTCCCCCTTTCAATCGAGCCTTAGAGGGTTCAAATTGGTTGGGCCTTTGTTGCCTATTTTGTTTCCTTTCTCTTAGTTAGTTTTGGCCCAACTCACCAAGTGAGTTTTGTTGTACTTAGGCCCTTTCTCTATTATTCTTGGGCTGAAAATATAGTACATTTATGATGCTAAAATATGGGCTAAAGTTATACCCTTAACACGAACTTTATTCATAATCAGACTTGGATAAATTCGACGTTGGGCCTCGTCTCCGTTTAGCTAGCAAATTTAAGCTAAGCAAGTAGATGACTCACCTGCTAGCTTCTTAAGTCCTACAAGCACCTCAATTCTCTCACTTTGTTTAGGGTCGTGATCCCCTCAATTCAACTTAAAACTTATTTACACTCGACCCTCTTCAGCGTTAGACATACATATCGCCCTTTAATTGGAGATTCAAGCACTTTTAAAAATTGGCGCTAATTTGACCAAACTATATCATGTTTCACTTGCATAGTACTAGTATTTTAAGATGTGAGGTGTTAAAGGAATGGGTTTTGAAACCCTTATTTTGCTAAAAAATAATATCATAATCGTTTATGGGACTTGACAGGGGTTGGGGATTTACCAAAATACTCTTCCCGAATTAAAAGAATAAAACTCCATCCTGCAATACTATGTCCGCATCGCGCCATGGGCGCAAACATGTGTTATATTCGCAAAATTCTCAGAACATGTTGAAAGCGATTTTCCAGGAAAAATACAAATAAAACGCATTTGTAAAGTGCATTTTACGTATAATTTTTCATAAATCACTTTTCAACCAATTTTTCAACCCCGCAGAAAATTTTTTAAAAAAAAGTAAGTGTTGGTCCCTGTCCCAGGCGTGTCGCACCTTGGACATGCATCAACACTGGTCCAAAATTAATTAGCAAAAATTATTTTCAATCCAGTTGCTCTAATATCGGGTCGAGATCATTTTTTCACTCAATTTTTCGTGTTGATCGCAAATTCGATCTCGAATTTTTCATCGGAGCTTGGAAAGAAATGTTATGTGTATGACCACATTCTAGGAGCATTTTAATAATTTTATGAAGTGCTATAGTTGGTGCATAAGTCTTTATCAATATACATTAAGAAAAAAATCATCAGGGTAAATTCCAGTTATCTTGACCTATTTAACACCTAGTACTAATACAAATTCCTATAAAGGTTTATCAAATTCAGATTCCTCACATTCCTCAATTAATGTAAGCTTCCAAAAAAGTGGAAGAGAATCATGAACAAGCCAAAGGGTCTCCTGTTTATCAACAACAATATATTTTTTAATTTCATCAAATTTTTCAATAAAAATCTAAGGGGAGCTTGATCATTCTTTTTTCATTTTCTTGAACACAGTGAGCAATTTATTTCCTTCTCTTCTATTTGCCCTCAAATCTCTACCTTGTTTTTATCCTTTAATAGAATAAGATCTAATGATTTTCGGTTCAAAATCAAATTTTTTAAGTGATCTTTTCTTCTGGCATCGAATCCTCGTTACTCCATGAACAAGATTACTCCCACTTGCAGTAATAGGAGGGTATTCTCATTCAACCATATCTGAAATATGAACCAAAAATTTAACATCATGATATGAATCATTCAAATAGTGACAACAAATATCGTCAATTGCTGTCAAAGAATAACATACCAAACTCAGGGCTCAAAGATGAAAACTTACTTCATTAAGTTCAAGAAAGACAACCAAAACAGCCCAAGTCACAAAAAAATCTAATTTTTTTATTAAAAAAAGTCAAAAAAATTGCCCTTTTTCAAAACAAAAAAAAATATCTCACTCATTTTACAATCGTCAATTATTCATCTTTTTGACCATAAATAGATGAGAAAAAAGGCATATAAGAACGGAAACAACAATCAACTAGCCACACTCTCATACTATTTATTAAGTTGATATAATATTGACTTGGGTCTTATCTGACATGTGTGAAGTGGGAGATATAAGATTTTTTTGGGGATCGTGGGTCGCACATGTGGATCAACTCGATTCAATCTTAAATCAACCCAAGTATTTAATTTTTACAGTGGTCCAATTATTTAAATAAATGTCCAATCTTATCTTGAAGGATAAGACTGGATGATTATTTCTATTGAGCAGGTAGTTGTAACCATCAACCACTTCCCTATTTGTATGGAAGGTAGTTTTGATTCCTTATGTGAATAGAAGAAGGCAGTTACAAAAAAAACACTGCAGAGAAAGCCAGTTAAAAAAAAAGTTTTGAATAAAACTTGACTTGACAATCTACTGTAAGATAAGAAGTGCAAAACTAGTGAAGGATAGGAGTCCTTAATTCATCAAAAACACACAAAGGCATTTGGTTTGTCAACTATAATTTGTGTTCCTAGTGAAACAAAGCGTGATCTTGGATTGAACTCGTTAGTGGTTTAACAAATCTTGTGGAATCATCAAAAAGGTACACCCCATTGTATTTGCCCTGTTAATCTTTCTTTCATATGATATTAAAAAAAAGCAGGTAATAACAAATATCAATGGACAAAAAACTCCGTGAAAAATACTATGACTATTAGTATGAAAAGATAGGCGAGACAATACTCTATCACATGTTAGCCTTAATGTGTATCCTCCACAACTCTTATTAAGGTCACGTCCTCAATAAGCTGAAATTGTATTATGTGTTGTTCAGTTACTTCCGCTCAATACTTCTTTGACCTATCTGACTACCTCTATCTCTCTTAAAACATTCACTGCATTTTTCGCATCTTATCCTCTACTAAGGCTACTTTTACTTTGTCTTCAATATCTTCATCTGTATTTTTACCACCTTGCATCATATATCATGTTAGGTCTACCCACTATTCTAAACAACTTGATTTATATGTTTTTGTAGAACCTTTTTATCACACAAAACTACATATACAAGCTTCCATTTTATGCAACCTACATTAATATGTTTGACATCATCATCAATGTCTCCGTCTCTTTAGACAATAGATCCAAGGTCCTTGAAACACTCTCTCTCTCTCTCTCTCCTTCTCTCTCCCTCTCTCGCTCCCTCCCCCTCTCCGTGTATCAACAAGCCTTACTTCCCCATTGGCCTCATGTGCTAAGTTACTAAAATTGCACTCTAGGTGTCCTGTTTTAGTTATGTTATACTTAACATGAATCGTTTAGTTCTCAGGATCCATCTCTATGCCTCTACCTTATTGTTAATTTTTTTGCAAGTCTTTCCAATCAAAACTATCATTTGTAAATTACATATACCATAGTATCTCTCTTAGATTTTATCGCGTCAAGTCATCCATCATCAAGACTGATAGAACATATTAAGATTTAATCCATGGTGCAATTATATCCCAGTTAGAAATTTGTTTCGAGTCTCCTCTCATTGTTCTTACCTGGTCTTAGCATGATCATGATAGATTTCTTTGATTACCATAGTGCATGCAATAAATATACCTCTAGCCTCCAAATATCTCACATACCCACTACCCACTAGTATCCACAGACCTCTATACAGAAAGGCTATAACATGTGACGGGACAGGGCCCCATCCTACCCTCGAATGTACCAAAGAGGTTACAAAAAAGAGAAACCATAAATACTCGTACATATACCAACTGAATGCTCCTGGAGCAAAGGAGCGCGACGACGGTGGATAGATGTCCTAGGAGGGAGGCTCTCTCACCTGCTCGTCTGTACCTGCTGGCATGAAACGCAGCCCCCAAGAGGAGGTCAGTATGAAATACGTACCAAGTATATAAAGTGGGAAAAGCAGATATGAATGATAAAATAAACTAGAAGTACAGCTGGAAGAGGTGTAACACATACCAATGTCGAAAATACTCTTTTTAGGTAAAAGCTCAAATATGCATGTCGGGCTGGGAAGATGGCGGCCCCTGAACTCACGCCATGCAGAACCCGACTCTGGGAAGATTCAGATAATAGAAATCTCCATCACAAGCCCCAACTATAGTAGAGGTGAGCTACAGGCGTTACGTATCGTCGTCCCTGTAGTCACGTCATGGGGTAGATGTAATATAAGTGAAACACAGGCGTTACGTATCGTCGTCCCTGCGTCCACATATCAGGTGAGCTACAGGCGTTACGTATCGCTGTCCCTGTAGTCACGTCATGTGATAGATGTAGTATAAGTGAAATACAAGCATTACGTATCGCCGTCCCTACATTCACTTTAAAGGATAGGTGAGTCACAGGCGCTACGTATCGTCGTCCCTGCGCTCACGTATCATAACATTAACATGTCCTGCTGTGGCCCCCACACTTTGGAAATTGTACCTAAATGCACTTAGTTATACTTGCGCACGACCAAAACTGGCCCGGGAACCAGTGAATAGAACCGACTTAGCACGAGCGGATAAATGAGAGCCTTATGCACACAAATTAGCTAAAAGTCCATAATACACAATTACTTCCTTAGAAAA
>JAOTQJ010193756.1:0-21078 GCA_025642045.1 Solanum sejunctum
TGTACATAAGAATGGTTGTTAGAAAATACATTTATAAGTGAAAAGGGTGAAGAAATGTCTTTGCGTCACTAAGTGAATGCTTGCTGTCCGGATGACTATTTTTATGATTTTGGACTATCAAGAAGTGTTTCTTTGCTGCTAATAATATTATTATTGCCTAATAGGATGTAGATAAATTTTTGGAGGTAATCCAGCCACTCCAGGGCAGTAACGAGGTATGTAAAGATTTCCTAACCTTTGGAATGGATTAGTAAGCTTATTCAACGTTATACGTTTGAAAAGTCCCTTTCCGTTACAATTTGAGTCTAAAAATAATCTATGTTCATTTTTAGCCAATCTTATGATAAATTTATTTCATCTTAAAGTTTTGAGTTTGAACCCATGAGTAGTGCCCGTTTGATCGAAATTAGAGAGTTGGAAAGCTATAAGTTCAATTTGTTTTGAAATTACCTCTAAATGTGAATTTGAGTAATTTTGTCAAAATCTTATAAAAGAATAACTACTTGATTCCAAAAGTGAACATTTTGCATATTGTTAAGGTTTTGAAATCAGTTTTTGTGCATATGATTCTCACAACTTTGTTCGTGCTCGTTTGGCCTTTTTCACCGGTTCCCGGGCCGGTTATTTCTTGCGCATATATGATTATATGTATATATGTATATGTATTCCAAAGTAGGTTGGATACGGTGGGTCGGTTTGCCCATGGGCCGGCTTTGCTTAGCTTGGAGACATAAGGAGCTGGGCTTGGGATGGCATCATGACGTGTGAGTGCTGGGCTGAGTTCGCCCCGGCTCACGGGAGCGCGTGGCACCATCGCCTCGGATCCATAAATGAGCATGATGACCTTTATGCATTATAATATGTGAATGCTTGGCGCATCGCGCTGGTTCACCTATCCTATGACGTGAGTACTTGGCCACTGTTCGCCTCGGCTCTCACCTATGTTACAGTTGGGATTTGTGTTGGAGATTTCAGAGATTTGAAACTTCTGGTGTTATGCTGTGGTATGGAGCGAGTTTGGAGGTTGCCATCATTCCCATCCGGTATGCATTATTTTAATATTTTAAATAAAGAATTATTTTGATATTTGCGTACAAGTTTGACTTGTATATTTTATTCGAATTATTACTCACTTATATTTTGTACTTTCCGCTTTACATATTCAATGCATTTTTCGTACTGATTCCCTTCCTTCGGGGGGCTGCATTCATACCCGCAGGTACCGACGTACAGGTTAGAGAACCATCTGCCTAGCATCTCTGTCTGCCATTGACGTGCTCCCTTTGCATCAGGAGTAGATCTTTTGGTATATATATGTACACGTATTTTCTGTATTGTGCATTTATGTATATTTGAGGGTATGACGGGGCCTTGTCCCATCTTATGATCTAGTTTGTGTGTCTAGAGGTTTGTGGATACATGTGGGTGTGGGAACTGTGTTTGGTGTGAGTTTGTATGAATGATACGTTTGTTGGGAGGTTCTGCCGTAGCGGTGACCTTGTCGGCCCGCATATATATATATATATATATATATATATATGTATATTGATGTTTGCTGTTGGCTGGGTTCGCTGTTGCAGAAGTGGATGGTCAGTAAAACAGAGGAAACTCTGCTGAAATTTTGATAAATTTCTTAGCTATTATAAATGGAAATCTGATTTAGTGTTTGTCTGGGTGCCCAATCGGCACTAACCACGGCCCCTGGGTTGGGTCGTGACAATAATATGGTGTAAAAGATGGTGTATTTGGTGGTACAAATTTTAGTTAAGGTATTGATATTTTTTATGATTTTTTGTAAGTAATTATATCATAAAGATTTTTTCTGGTTTAACATCGGTAAATAAACTATATAATTAATATGTAGCTGTATTGTATTTACAGTAGAATTGTTGTTGATGTAGGCCATATTTTGTCATTGGCGTATAGTGTAATTGATTCCGAGAGTGATAACTCATGGAATTTGTTCTTCCAATATTTTAAATTGGCATTTGGTGATAGAGAAGGTATGTGCTTTATTTCGGATAGAAACAAAAGCATTTAAAATGTTATTGCATCGATGTATCTTGGGATTCCTCACTATGTTTGCATTCATCACTTATGGACAAACGTGCTTAAAAGGTCCAATAAAAATACTGAAGAGGTCAGGAGATTATTTTTCGGTCTGGCAAAAACATAAACAGTTCAGGAGTTGATGTTTCAATTAAAAGAGATTAGTCCAAAATGCTATGCATATTTGGTAAAGGCTGATTTTGAAAAGTGATCCCGTTTACATACTAACATAAAGAAGACGTGGAGACTGACAAGTAATATTGCCGAATCAATAAATAATGCAATATTGCCTAGGTGGAGACTTCCTTTAATTCCTGTGTTAGAGTACATGAGGAAAACAATTAACAGTTGAAACTAAAAACACAACCAAGAGGCAAGGAATACCATCACAATTTTGACAACAAAGTACAATCAAATACTAATGGATAATAAAAGAACTTCACACAAAATGACGGTATGATTGTAACTTTTTAATTCTAATTATTATGAATATTTATAATCAGGAAAAAAGAATTAAATCTGATTTTTTTAAGGTGATGGCATCAACAGAACACCTCAACATAGTTACAGATGGTGCAAAAAGATTCACAGTTTGTCTAAACACAAAATGTGTTCTTGCAAAAGATTTCAACACAATGAAATTCCCTATGGCCATGCAATCACTTCTATTGAATATAGAAAAAAATATGCAAAGGATTATTGTTTAGTGTACTACGGTAACAAAATTTTTTGAAGATGCATATACAATACCAATTAAACCATTGTCGTATGAGAGCACTGAGATTATCCTTGATAATATGTTGGAAGAGAATATACTAGCACCAACAATACGAAGAAGCCCAGGAAGATCATCAAATTATGATCGAATAAAGGATATTACAGAAGTGAAGTTCAAGAAAAGCAAGGTTACCTACAATAAGTGTGCTTCGATGGACCATAACAAAAAAACCTGCCTACAAAATGTAATTTAAAAGTTATAACTGATTGTATTTAAATGTGGTAGTATGGTTCATTACTTTGATTTTTTATTACTTTTGTGGTTATTAAGACAATGAATATATTTTTGAAGTGATTGTTGTATTAAGAATTACTTGTTTGTTAGCATTAGTGAATGTGCACATTCAGTGTTTTGGTATTTTTTTTTGTATAAATTTTAGTAATAGTTAGTGACATTGTTTATCTTGTCCCAAAAAAGTGCAGATTGGTGACTAATGGTGTTTAAATCTGATAGCATGGTTTGGATAATTTTTTTGTTTACCATTGATTAGAATATATGACAAAAGTAAATTATTCAGATGTTTGATTAGCTTTTGGTAAATGTTTGGTTTGTTTATGATTAATATTTAATCCAAATATTATTGAAAAAATTATTAATTGATGTTAGATTTTGTCAAATTTATAAAATACTGATGGTGTATACAAAGTGATAGCATGGTTTGGTTATTACTTGTTTTAACTCATTTTTGAAGTTGTTATAGTATTGCACAAAGAAATTCAGTTATTTGGTTACATAGTTGGTATAAAATTTGATTATTTTAATGGTTTTTATCATGCTCCAGGAGGGTATCCTAGATGTGGCCAGCACTCAAAGACTAATGCTAGTCCTCAAGCGAACCAATTGGCCTCATTACATTTATTAATCGATAACTCAAGAAAACTCAGCGAAAGACTAAAGATAAGAGTGAGTCATCAAATCTCAAAATAATATAGATAAAATAGGATAGTCTGAAAGAAGCTAGCTCAATAAGTCTCAATATTAATAATCGATTCTATTCTATGAAGCCTTTATCACTATCAAGTGATACCAATGACAAACTCATAACTACCTCAAAATAAAGTAAAGCTAATCTCAAAGTTTAACTTGAATAAGCAAGATTAAAATAAAAGCATTGATCCTTTGAAGTAAGAGAAATTCACCAACTTAACTGAAATTCTCAGATCCTCCATGGTGCGCCTGTTACTGACCTCTAGTACCTGGTGCCTTTGCATCATAAAATGATGAATTCCAAAAGGGAACATCAGTACGTGGAATGTACTAGTGTGTAAAATAGCTGAATGAAACAGAAACAGGTAGAATAATATAGAAATAACATCAACTCAAAATATACTCAATCAGAATGTCAAATGTCTATCTAAAGCAAAAATAAAGAGTAGATAAGTGACCCACCAACCAAATCAAACCTTATTAATCAACTAAAACTCAACTCAATGGATCTCATCTCGACGTAGAGTACTCAATATGAAAACTCTCTGGGAGTTTTTTTTATCCAACAATAATCACTTATGAGCCAGTGATTGCACAACAATCCCACTGATATTGCCACAACCGTTCTATACTTATCAGGTAAAGATCGAATCAAATCCATAATGAATCTGGTCAATCAAGTCAGTTATTATTTCAGGGACTTCCAATCAAGAGGGAACCTCAATGTATTATAATGGTTCTTATCCTTACCTATGCTTGACAACGTAGTTAATGACTGCGAGTTGACTTTACTCTTACTCATTTTGATGCTCAATATTCCTCTAAAGGCTCAATGCTCATAAACTCAACCATCTAAATTAGTCTCATAAAGACTCTCATCATCTCATCTACTCAACTCAACTCAACTCAAATGGGGCCTTTCGGCCTAACATCAATCATCTAATCAACTCAATTCTCAATCAATCTCTCAAAAGAGCTTAGACCAATCATTACAGAGACAATCAATTAGACTAATATTTATAGTTCAATTATGAATACTCACAGGATCATCAAATTCTATCAATCTACCATCATGCTCACATCACAATCATAGTCAACATTCTCAAATCAAGTCCCTAAACTCAATCTCTAGGTTCATTCATGCAATCTTTTATAAAATAACATATAGGATTTATACAAAATCTCATGAAAAGTATTCAATTCAAGAAAATAATTTTATAAAGATCATCAACATATGAAAATCCATGTAATATATACAATTTTCAAGAAAGTATTTCAAGAAACATGTATGGAGACTCATGGATGCTCAACTCCTCTATTACCATTAATGGGGCACATGGGAGAACAATCCCATGCTTTAGTTTAGCCTTACATACCTGGTGTGGAGCTTTTGAAAATCAATCCTCAAGATCTCTCCTCGAACTTCTCAATTTTATACTCCTCTTCTCTTCTCTTTAGCCCTAGTCTTTTTCAAGAACTTAGGAAGGACTTAGAATAGGGTTTAAAACCCTTTTTACTCTCTAAACAACCCACTTAGATCGTGTTTTAAGTTTAGAAGGGCTTGCAAAAAGTCTAGAATACCCCTCACAAAATTAAGAAATAAAGTTCCATCTTAGGATATGGGGGTCCGCGACGCGGACTTGTACAATTTTTGGTATTTTTCATTGAAAATTCTCTAAATGAGTTTTTTAATCTCATAGAATTTTTGAAACAAAATTAAGTGTTGGTTCATGACAGGTGCACATGGCACACCTGTCTGGTACCCTGACTGTATTTTGTTTTTGCATTGAAAAATTATCTTTTGATTCAGTTGCTCTAAAAATCAATGGAGACCATTTTTTCTCTTAATTTTTCATACTGATTGCATATTCAGCCTTGAATTTTCCATCGAAACATGGGAAGATGCACTATACATACGTTTCTCCTTTAGGTATATTTTGATAATTTTTTCAAGTGTTATATCATCTCCACCTTGGGATCATTCATCCTCGAATGATGAGTAAAGGTGGATATCAAAGCACAAATAGAACTAAGACTCATCTTTATACTTACTCAATAATGAAAATCCTCAACACCTCATCAACCTCAACAAACTTTACTCAGAGTCAAGAATAGACACATCACTTCAAGAATAGAAGCATCAATTTTGTCAACGGTAAGAACATTACCTTCAATATTCTCATTATCGGGCATGAATAGATGTGAATATTTACCTCTCATCTCTTCCTCTGTTTCCCATGTGGCTTCCTCGATGAATTGATTTCTCCACAGGGCTTTGACTGAGACAATCTCTTAGTTCTCAACTTACGAACCTAACAATCAAGGATTTGGACAAAAATCACTTTGTAGGATGGACTATCCTTTAATACAATGCTCTCAACAGGGATCACCTATGCAGGATTGATATGATGTCAAAATACAACACATTTGATGCCTAAAACAAAGGGTTTTACAAGTTCTTAATGTGACTTTTTAAGGTTTTTATGTGTTTTTGTGTTCTTCTTGCAGAAAATATAAGTCGGCATGATTTTGAGAGAAAATTATAGATTTTTTCTGAATTACACGACATAGGAGCCATCCTATGAGTCGTAGCCTAAGCTATGAGTCATTGAGTGCGCTTGTAGCAAGAAATAGTGAGCAAAATTAAGAACTTGTAAAGTGAAGGTCAGCCATACGATGCCACCCTATGAGTTGTAGATCTCATTATGACTCATATAAGTGGGGGTCGTAGAAAGGAATAGTTAGCCAAAAGTTTGGACCAAGAACTGAAGATTTAGACTACAAGAAGAGCATACGAGTCGCAGGACAAGCAACGACTCATAACAGTGGGTCATAGTAGTCAAGTCCAAAATACCAAGGGCTGACTATGAAACCCCAATTACGACTCGTAGGTCACCCTACGAGTCGTATCTGCGAGACGTAATAGCTGCCAACTGTATTTTCTATTTAATTTTTAGGGTGTTTTTGTGAATAGTATAAATAGTTAATGTTAGGGTTTTAGCTGTAAACTTTGAATATTTTTCAGAATCCATCACTTTGAAAATTCTCTCTTAAATAGTTCTAGGGTTTAGTGTAGATTTCATTTTTTAATTTTAAGACCCACTTTGGGGGATTTAAAAATCACATTGTACTAATTTTTCATTAATACAAGCTTGTGGTTTTCAACTTGAAGGTGTCTTTGTTCTTCATTGTTTTAGGTAATCTCTCAACTATGTCTCTCATGTTCATTGTTGTTGATTTTGTCTTAGCTATTAGTATCTAATCACCCATAACTTAGGGTTGTGGGAACCATGAGTAGTTGACTTGAAATAACCTATACTTTGTGCATTTCTTTGATAGGGTTTTTGAATGTATTATTTATTTCCCTTCACTTTGAATGTTGTTTGGTGGTGGCCAACACCAAACCCCACCTAATATCACGATCCCGTCCAAGATAGTAACGAATAGGAAAAGGAAAGTAAATGACAAGATTTGATTAATGTGTTCTCATATAGTCAACCAAACCTTAACAAAGGGAGGTTGACTTGGACAATAGATTACAGTAAGTTGGCACGCCATCGTTGCCGACTAAGTGCCAGGGTGAAATTTGACCTTCACCTTAACAAGAGGTCTAGAAGAACCTAAGTTACTACCCTATATGCGAATTCCTAATTGGAGTCATGTTGTCCAGGGCAATTGAGTCATCGAATCATGGGGAACATAATTCCCAAATTATCTCTCAATTTGATTGCTTTCTTGCATAAATAGTGTAGTGTTTATTTTTGTTTTTCATTTTGAATCACAAAATCCGCCCCTTTCCCCCCTTCCCATTTTAGAGAATATAGTAATCGATGCTAGAAATGATTGTTAGTGGATCGATATAGTCAAGCCCCATATTCCTTGTGGATTCGACCCTAACCTTTGGCTAAGTTTATACTTGATTGCAACCGCTTTACTGTTGGATCATGAACATCAAGGATCTCTTAGGCATTTCTTCAGTATCAAGATACGGAATACAGGATGAATTGCTTCTAACTTGGAAGATAACTCTAACTCAAGCAACCTTCCCAATCTTTTTTACAATCTGATAGGGACCAATATAGTGAGGACTCAATTCTCCTTCTTTCCAACTCTCATGACACCCTTTATAGATGACACTTCCAAGTACACCTAATCATTTACCTCGAACTCTAGGTCTCTTCTGCTCACATCGGTGTAAGACTTCTGATGACTCTATGCAGTCTTCAACCTCTCTTTAATTATCTTTTCCTTCTCTATTAACTGATAGAAAAGATCAGGTCCAATCAACTCAGCTTCTCAACCTCAAACCACCCAATCAATGATCTATATATCCTCCTACACAAAGTTTCATAGAGAGCCATTTGAATTCTTGCATGATAACTATTGTTATATGCAAAGTCAATCAATGGTAAGTGATCATCCCAATTTCCTTTGAAGTCAAGGACACAGGTTCTCACTATGTTCTCTAATGTCTAAATTATGTGCTCTCTACCTGACCATCTGTCTATGGGTGAAAGGTTGTACTCAAATTCACTTTAGTAACCAATCCCTTTGTGAAAGATCTCTAACATTGAGAGGTGAATTGAGCTTCTCTATCCTATATGATGGACAAGGGTACCCCATGCAACCTCACAATCTCACGAATGTATAACTTGGCATACTTCTCCGCAGTATTGGTTGTCTTAATAGCTAAGAATTAAGCTAATTTGATCATCCTATCCACTATCACCCATGTCAAATCATATTGCTTTCGAGACCTCGGTAAACTGGTGATGAAGTCCATGTTGAATCATCTCCCATTTCCATTTAGGATTCTCAAAGTTCTGAGCCATATGGTCTTTGATGGTTAGCTTTTAACTTCTTGGCAATTCGAACACTTTGAAACGAACTCAGCAATATCCCTTTATTCCACTCCACCAATAAACTTCCCTTAAGTTATGGTACATCTTGGTGGAGCAAGGATAAATGAAATATCTAGAACTATGGGCTTCAATGATAATCCTATCGTGAATATCATCAATATTTGGAACACACTATCTACTTTAGTATCTCAACACTCCATCTTCCTCTTTTGAGAAGACCATCACTTTCTGTTTCTGGATGACCTCTTTCAATTGAAGTTTGACAGGATCGCAATCTTGTTTTTCTTTCACCTCTGCCACTAAAGATGATGCAGACTCATTCTGAATATTGACTCCTCCATCATCATTCTCCTTAAGCTGAACTCCTAATTGAGCCAATCTATGTGCTTCCTTAACTAACTCCTTCTTTCCCTCCTCAACATAGGTCGTGCTACCGATTGATAACCTGATAAGAGTGTCAATAACAATATTTGCTTTATCTAGGTGGTAGAGAATGCTCATGTCATGATTTTTGAGTAATTCTAACTATCTCCGCTACCACAGGTTGAGTGATTTCTGATTAAAGATATATTTCAAGCTCTTGTGGTTAGTGAACACATCTACATGCACTTTATATAAGTAGTGGCGCCAAATTTTGAGTGCAAACATCACCGCTGCCAACTCAAGGTCAAGGGTGGGATAGTTCCTCTAATGAACCTTAAGTTATATGGAAGCATAGGCTATCACTTTTTCTCTCTGCATCAGCACACATCCCAATCCAACTCTCGAACTATCACAATAGAGTACAAAGTCTTCTCTCCCATAGAGCAAGTTTAAAATTGGTGCAGTAGTGAATCTAGTCTTCAACTCTTGGAAACTCTTCTCATATTCGTCAGACCACTGAAACTTGACCTTTTTGTGAGTCAATATAGTCAATGGTGTGGATAGGGAAGAAAATTCATCAATAAATCTGTGATAGTAGCCTGCCAACCCCAAGAAGCTCCTTTTGTCAGTCAGAGAGGTTAGTCTGGGTCAGTTCTTAAATGATTCTATCTTTTGGACATCTACTCGAATACTATCGCCTAAAATAACATGGCCTAGGCAAGCCACTGACTTAAGACAAAATTCACATTTTGAGAACCGTGCATACAACTGATAGTCCTTAAGTGTTTGGAGGACAACTCTAAGATGATTGGTATGTTGCTCCTCTTCTTTTGAATACATCAACATGTCATTGATGAACACGATCACAAACATATCAAGATATTATCCGACGATCCTACTCATCAAGTCCATGAAGATCACAGGTGCATTCCTCAATCCGAAGGACATGCCTAAGAACTTAAGATGGTCATATCTTGTCCTAAAGACTGTGTTGGGAATATCACATTCCCTCACTTTCAACTGATGGTAGCCAGATCTGAGATCTATCCTTAAGAAACAAGAGGTACCCTTAGGTTGGTCGAACAAATCATCTATCTTAGGGAGAGGGTACTTATTCTTTATCATGAACATTTTTAGTTGCCTATAGTTGATACACATTCTGAGAGAACCATATTTCTTTCGCACGAATAGGACAGAGGAACCCTAAGGAGAAACATTTGGCCTGATAAAGCCCTTCTCTAACATATACCACAACTACTCTTTCAACTCAGCGGTGGCTATCCTATAAGGTGGAATTGAGATAGGTTGGGTATCGGGAAGAACATCAATCCTAAAGTCAATCTCCCTATCAGGATAGACTTTAGGCAGATCTTCATGAACCTCATTCACAATCTGGATAGACTGGAGAGGAGGAGACTCAACATCACCAAACTTAACTCGCACGAGGTGATAGATATAACCTTTGGAAATTAGCTTTCTGGCTCTAGAATTAGTTTATTTGGAAATTGAAACTTAACTATTCAAGCTCTATAATCAATGGAAGAATAACAAGTATAAAGCTAATCTATACTAAGGATCACGTCAAAATTAATCATCTCTAACTCAACCAAATCAATAATAGTATCCCTATGATGGATGGACAATGCACAAACTCTATAGACTCTCCCAACCCGAATAGACACACCCACTGGAGTAGAAATATCAAAGGGTTCAATAAGACTTTCAGGGGTTTTATAAAATCTACTGGCCACATAAGGAGTTATAATCTACCAATGGCATAAAAACAGTTTGTAGCTTTGCTAGTGCCTAATGTAGTACCTCTATGGGTTCCTCTACTGGCCACATAAGGAGTTTGTAGATTTGCTAGTGCCTGATGTAGTACCTCTATGACTACCAATGGCATAAAAATAGTTTGTAGCTTTGCTAGCTTTGCTAGTGCCTGATGTAGTACCTCTATAGATTGAGCTGGCAGCGCTGGTGCAAAAAATTGAGCCTAGTTAGCTTATTTTGGACACTCTCTCTAGTAGTAACCCACTTGGCCACACTTGTAGCATACATCACTCCCCTCGTGACATTTACCCAAGAGTAATTTGGTACAGTTACCACAAGAACCTTGAGCAACACTAGCTTGTGACTAAGATCCATTGTTTCCAATGTTCTAAGTCCTCTTATCATTCCTGAATCTGGGCATAGGTGCACAAGCAGATGAAGGTACTGGCCTTGATTGGAATTTGTTAACCGTTCCCTCTCTTTCCAACCTCGTGGCTGGATGTCTTAGCTTTCTTATTCTTGAACTCTTCACTATCATATTGTCTCTCCTTATTAGGTTATTGTACATAAGTCATCAATATCCATATGTCCATATCACTCACAAGCATCACTCCCCTCCCATCTCTTTTGGCCCTCTGTTCAGCCCATCAACATATATCCCTATCCTCCCCTCATGTCTGCAACCATATTCGGAGCATAACAAGATAGCTGAGTGAACTTAAGCCTATACTTTTTCACAATTATAAGCCCTATTTTAGATTCAAGAACTTTCTTAACTTGGCCTCCCTTCACTCACTAGGAAAGAAGCGCCTTAAGAAAGCTTCCTCTAACACTACCCAAGGCAGTAATGGGGCTTCATTTTCTCTATGCTTCTTTCATTAATCAAACCATAGCCTGGCCACACCCTTGAGCTGGTAGGTAGCCAATTCAACTCTATCTGCATCAGCCACATACATCACTTAGAATACCTTCTAAAGCTCCTCAACGTAGTTCTCAAGATCCTTAGTGGATGCAGACCCTGTGAACTAAGGCAGATTCATCCTCAAGAATTCCCAAACTCTAGATGTATTATGTATATCCTGTCTACCTGCTGGTTGTCTCACAGGAGGTGCTGTGACAACCTAGGCTAGATTTTGGATAGATTGGCGAAGCTCAGCATTGGAAATCTTAGCTTGTGAGGGTTGCTCAATAGGGACAGCTAGATCTACGTGCTCCTCATGTCTTTAAGGCTCGGGTGGGTTAACATTCTACCTCTTATGACTCTTCTGGGAGGCATGATCATAACTCTGCAACACATAGAGATGAATTACAAAAGAATTTTTCATAGAGTATAACTTTATCGCACAATTTAGAACTTGAAAGAAGTAAGATAATTTCTAATGTCCTGTACCAATCCTATTATGGACGTGGAGCTCTTCACACCAATAAGGACTCTACTAGACATGGCTTCATAGACTTCCTAGGACTTTTGAACTCTATTCTCTGATACCAAGTTTGTCATTCCCCGGGAGCGTATCCTAGATGTAGCTTGTAACACCCCTTATGTGCTTCGGAATGCCCATAAGTGTATTTCTCAAATATCTCAAAATCCATGTACGATTTTGAAAGTTTGACTTCATATTCTTATTCAGGGGGCAAAATTATGTAGGAAAAGGGTGGCCCTCAATTTTTAGCATCCTTGTAGTGAAAAATAATTTTCAAAATGGGGAGCCAAAACTTGTGGCCATTCGCAATAGAGCCACGTTGTGCCCTGGGCGTGGCTTAGTGCATATTTTTTGTTATTTTTCCTATTTCATTCTAGGGCATTTGGATAATAACCCAATGCCCATTTAAACATAAAACTCTCCTTCTTTCATTGTTGTTCAAATCTATGACTCCTAAAAACCCTCTCAAAACCTCTCAAAAACATCATCAAATCCCCCATTAAAATTCATGGATTGCAAGCACAAGTTTGTAATTGAAGAACCCAAAACAAATCTCAAGTCTTCCTCAACTCAATTTTAAGAAATCTCAAGGTTTGAAGTATGCGGATTTCATTCATGGGTTCCTTCCACCCATGAAGACAAACCTTCCCTTTTTAGCAAATTTTAGGATTTTAATGTTGGATATCTTATGTGTAAACTCTTCTAAGCATTATAAATATGATTTGAGATTGGATTCTTCGAATATTGTTTAAGTCTGCATAAATATCTATTGAAGCTATTTCTATGAGTTGATTTATGCTTATTGAGGCTATACATGATATGAATTATGAGACCATGAATGATGGTAAATTTCTAAGATGGATTTCATGACACCCAAATGAGGGTTCTACTACTATGTTGGTGGTTGGTTTAAATGACTTAAAATTAAATTGATTTACTCCTTCTTGTCCTATACTACTAAATTGCATGATTTTGAGCATGTGTACGCATACCCACTATGTTGATTAAGTTTGCATGACTATGGTTCTTATGTTGATAAAGGACTATTATATGAATTGCAAGATAATTATTTCCATGGTGATTTATGAGCTCCCAAGTATGTATTAAACTCATAAAGAGATTCCATGATCTACAAGTGAATTATTGATCTCTTATTCTATGTTTGTTCTTATGTGAATTGTGAAGCCTACTAGAAGGGCTCATGAACCATGTTGTTTTCCTCACCCTCTAGTACAAGGCAAATTTTACATGAATAGGTCATGAACCATGTTGTATGGCTCACACTCATGTACGACTTATTAATATGCATCACTTAATGTTTACATGAAGGGATCATGAACAATGTTATATGTCTTATCCTCATGTATGACTTAATATCATGTACTATCCACTACCTACTAGAAGGGGTCATAAGCCATGCTATATTCCTCACCTCTAGTACAAGGTATTTTGATGAGCTATTTGTGTCACGTTATTGTGTAGAACAAGTTATGCAAGTATGAGTATTCTCAAGCATGTTTACACCTGAGCATTGATTATACATGTCATATTAAGCTCATGTCTGTCAAAAAAGATTATGTATCTTGATTATTATGCTTATGATTCATGTTGCATTGTACCCTACATACTTAGAACATTCCAAGTACTAACGCATGCTTTACGCCTACATGATATTACCATATAGGAATTAAAGATCCTATTGATCCTCCTACTCTATGTGGCTGACTGGATTATTAAAGTTAACTTTTGGTGAGTCCTCATATCTGGGGACAATATCTTCTTCATTTATGTTTATGTTAAGACTTAATCTTATATTTTGGATACTTATCTATAAGGGTGAGCCTGGGAGATGTTGTGGCCCCTACCCCATCTACTAGTAGAGGTGTCATTGAATATTATGATGGTTTGTATTTATGACCTTGACTCCTATTAAACTTATGCTATTATAGAAGACTCCCTTATTACCATTTCCCTTGTGTTCAATTTCTACTTGTTGATATCTTATTTTGCTTCTACACCCAAGGATGTATATTTGATATGCTAAGAGGCTTGTTTGGGTTTCTTCGGGTTCCAAGTGCTAGACCTAGGTCGTAACAAGCTTGGTATTAGAGCACTAGGTTATTAATAGTCCTCAAAAATCCAACATATTGCGTCAAGTATAGTCTTATTCATGGTTGTGAAGCCCACCATAATTATGAATAGGAGGATTTGTGGCATTTTAGGAAATGTTTCACTTCTTCATGATCCGCGTCATGCTCTAGATGTAAAGACAAGGTTTTCTCCCCTAACAATGCTCTTTTGCTCTTTTGGATCATGCCATTACTAAGAGAAAGACCACGAAGGGCCTGCCCTTCTAAGGAGGGTCCAACTTATCAAGCTCTTCAAGGAGAAAGGGCTACACAAATTGAGTTCCGAAATGCCATCACGTTGTTAGCACATGCTATGACCAATCAATTGAATCAAGGGGTCCAAGCTCCTCATTCTCCTAATTCATACTCAAGGGTGAGGGACTTTACAAGGATGAATCCTCTCTATTTTCATGGGGTTAAAATAGAAGAAAGTCCCCAAGAGTTTATTAATGAGGTGTATAAGGTGCTTACTATCATAGGGATGAATTTGTAGGAGAAGACGGAACTAGTAGCCTATCAACTCAAGGGTGTGTCCTAAATTTGGTTTGCTCAATGGAAATTGGAGAAAGGAAACAATGATGCCATTCCTTGGGAAGAGTTCAAGGTCGTCTTCCTAAGTTGGTTCTTCCCTATTGAGTTGAGAGAGGCAAAAATGATGGAGTTCGTGAATCTCAAGCAAGGCTCTATGAGTGTGAGGGAGTATTCTATCAAATTCAATAAATTTCAAAGTATGCACCTTACTTGGTTGCCGATCCTAGGGCAAAAATGAATAAGTTTGTGTCAGGGGTGTCCAATTTGGTGAATGAAGAGTGTTGCACCACTATGCTTGTGGTGACATGCACTTATCTTGACTCATGACTATGCAGAACAACCTAAGGGGAAAAAGATAAGAAAGAGGAGAAGTGGGGAGTCCAAGAGGGCTCGATTTGATGGTGGCTTCCAAGGTGCTAAGGTTGGTCATTTCCAACAAGGTCACAAATTTTAAGGCCAAGGGTCCTCTAGTTCTCCAAACAAGAGGTTTGCTAATGATGGATGCCTAACCCAAGGTTTCAAGGTAGTAATGGTAGGATGACTAATCCTAGGTGCCAAAGGTGTGAGAGGAATCATAATAACAAATGCTTGAGGGATTCAAATACTTGCTATGGGTATGGGAGAGTAGGCCACAAGCTTGTTGATTGACCTTATAATCAAAACAAGGTCAAAGCTGGTCGTCCTAAAGGACAAGGTAGTTATGTTGATCACAGGGCTTAAGGTGGCCAACAAGGGGTGTCTATGTCACAATCTGTTTTATGCTCTTCAAGGAAGGCAAGGAGTGCAAGAGGTGTCTGATATTGTTACTAGTATGTTAAAGGTTTTTTATTATGATATGATGTTTTATTAGATCTGGTTGCCACTTTTTCCTTCACTACTCCTTTTGTTGCTACTAAGCTTTATGTGAGCTCTGAATTATTGTGTGAAGAAGAACATGTGAATCACTTGAGGGTGGTGTTGCAAATTTTAAGGAATGAAAAGTTTGGCAAATTTGATAAATGTGAATTTTGGTTAAAAGAGGTTGCATTCCTAAGGCATATGGTGTCGGGTGATGGAATTAAAGTGAACCCTAAGAAGACGGAGGTGATAAAGAATTGGCCTAGTCCCTTAACTTGGACAGATATTAAGAGTTTCTTGGGTTTAGTAAGGTACTACTGGAGATTTGTTAATGGTTTCTCTTCTATTGCTTCCTCTGGGACAAAATTGACATAAATAAAGGCAAAATTTGTTTGAACTGATGCATGTGGAGGAAGTTTTCAAAGTTTTAAAGAGAAGCATATCTCCGTTCCAATCTTGGCTTTACCAGAAGTGTTAGAAGGGTTTGTGCTTTATTGTGATACCCAACGATTTGTTTGGGGTGTATATTGATGCAAAATGGCAAAGTTATAGTATATGCTTCTTGGCAACTAAAGGTACATTAGCATAATTATCCCACCTATGATCTTGAATTAGCGGCCGTGGTGTTTGCTTTGAAAATATGGTGTCATTATTTGTATGGGGGTTCCTGTATATGTATTTATCAACTACATGACTCTCCAATATGTGTTCACACAAAGGGATCTTAAATTGACACAAATAAGGTGCTTAGAGCTCCTTAAGGATTATGACATGAGTGTGCACTATTATTCTGCAAGGCTAATGTTATAGCCGAGGCTCTAAGTAAAGTGTCCGTAGGAAGTGTAGGTCACATTGATGATAGCAATAAGGGGGTGGCTAGAGAAGTTCACCGGTTAGCTAGGTTAGGGGTTAGGTTGTATAAAGTTAAAAATGAAGGTGTAGTAATTAGTGATGGTTCCAAATATTCTTTGATTGAAAAGGTCAAGACCAAATAAGACCTTGAACTGCGATGCTAGAATTGAAAGCTTTGGTGAAGGATGGTAAAGTGGAGGTTTTCTCTCAAGGGGGAGATGGTGTCCTTAGGTACCAAGGTAGGCTGTGTATGCCTAATGTTGATGACTTGAGGGAGTTTATTTTGAAAGAGTCCCATAATTCATCCTATTCCATTCACCCCAGTTCTAAAAAACTGTATAGAGAATTGAGGAAAATTTATTGGTGAGGTGGTATGAAGAGAGATATTGCCAAGTTTGTAGTTGATTGTCATAATTGCCAACTAGTGAAAGTTGAACATCAAAGGCAGGGTGCCTAGCCCAAGATATAGAAATTCCTACTTGGAAGTGGGAAGAGGTTAGCATGGATTTTGTGATTGGGTTGCCAAAAAGTAGGAAGCACTTTGGTTCTATTTGGGTCTTTGTTGATAGGATGATAAAGTCAGCTCACTTTCTACCAGTTAGAATAACTTACTATACCAAGGATTATGCGAAGCAATATGTCATGAGTTGTATAGGTTGCATGAGGTACCATTGTCTATCATTTTGGATCGTGGTGCTCAATTCACTTCTAATTTTTGGAGATCCTTCTAAAAGGGTCTTGGTACTAAGGTCAAGCTTAGCACAACTTTTCATCCTCAAATGGATGGTCAAGCCGAAAGGACAATTCAAAATCTTGAGGATTTGCTTAGGGCTTGTGTGTTGCAGTTCAAAGATAGTTGGTTTGAACATCTTTCACTCATTGAGTTTGCTTATAATAATAGCTACCACTCTAGTATTGGCATGGCTCCCTTTAAAGCTTTATATGGTAGGCGTTGTAGATCCCTGGTTGGATGGTTAGATGTGGGGGAAATAGTTTTGCTAGGCCTGGAGTTCGCCATGGAAGCTTTGGAGAAGGTGAGGTTGATAAGAGAGAGATTGAATACAACCCAAAGTAGGAAAAAGTCCTATTCTGATGTGAGAAGAAGAAACCTTGTGTTTAATGTTGTAGATTGGGTGTACTTGAAGGTCTCACCCTTGAATGGTGTGGTCTGGTTTGGCAAGAAAGGGAAACTGATCCTAAGGTTTGTGGAACCCTATAGATTATTGAGGAGAATTTGTAAGGTTGAATATGAATTGGAGTTGCCTCTGGATATGAGTATGGTTCATTCGGTCTTCCATGTGTCTATGTTGAAGAAGTGTGTGGGTGACCCAAGTGCTATAATGCCCTTAGAGGTGGTGGGTGTTGTGGAGGATAACTTAACCTATGAGGAGGTCCCGATGGAAACAATGGATAGACAAGTGAAAATATTGAGGAATAAAGATGTGATATCCATCAAAGTCCTTTGGAGGAATCATCAAGTTGAAAGTGCCACTTGGGAAGCCGAAGCGGACATGAAAAAGTGATATACTTACCTATTTCCCTCTACTCAAGGAAAAGGTAATGATGTGAGTCCTATCTATGATTTCAAGTCTTAAGCTCCAACCCTCATGTCATTTTTGCATGAGTATATGTTCATGGTGATAAAATTTGATGATTTTTGATGCACATGTGTGAAACTTTTTGAGAATGATGTTTAATTGCATTTGTTGCATTCGGATTGTACGTTTCATTATTAACTCTCTTATGTATGTTTCTTTGACATTTAGGGATAAATTTTCCCAAGGGGGT
Source organism: Solanum sejunctum (assembly GCA_025642045.1). Lineage (NCBI taxonomy): Eukaryota > Viridiplantae > Streptophyta > Magnoliopsida > Solanales > Solanaceae > Solanum > Solanum sejunctum. The sequence continues at coordinate 18,311 of JAOTQJ010193756.1, forward strand.
GTAATACCCCTCATGTGCTTTAGAATGCCCATAAGTGTATTTCTCAAATATCTTAAAATTTGTGCATAATTTTGAAAATCTAATTTCATATTCTTGTTCAGGAGGAAGAATTGTATAGGAAAAGGTGGACCTCAATTTTTAGTATCCCCTTGGTGAAAAATAATATTCACAACGGGGAGCCGAAACAGTGGCCATTTATGACAGAGCCGCGTCCCACCCTAGGCCGGCTCAATGCAATTTTTTCCTTGTTTTTCCTATTTCATTCAAGGGTATTCGGGTTATAACCCAATGCTAATTTAAATGTAAAACCCTCCTTATTTGGACATTTTTCAACTCTAAGACTCCGAACACCCTCTCTAAACCTATCCAAAAAATCATCAGATCCCCCGTTAAAATTCTAGGATTGCAAGCACAAGTTTGGAATTCAAGAACACAACACAAACCTCAAGTTTTCCTCAACTTTCAAGAAATCTCAAGGTTTAAGGTATGTGAGTTTCATTCATGTGTTCCTTCTACCCATGAAGCCAAACCTTCCCTTTTTAGTAAATTTCATGATTTTGATATTGGATATTTTATGTGTAAACTATTCTATGCATTATAAACATGATTTGAGATTGGGTTAGTATTGTTTAAGTCTGCATAAATATCTATTAAAGCCATTTCCATGAGTTGATTTATTCTTATTAAGGCTATACATGATACGAATTATGAGACCATGAATGATAGTGAATTTCTAAGATGGATTTCATAACAGCCAAATGAGGGTTCTACTACTATGTTGGTGGGTTGATTTAAATGATTTCAAATTAAATTGATTTTCCTCCTTGTCCTATACTCCTAAATTGCATGATTTTGAGCATGTGTATGCATACCCACCATGTTGATTAAGTTTACATGAGTGTGATTCTTATGTTGATAAAGGACTATTATATGTATTGCAAGATAAGTATTCTATGGTGATTTATGAGCTCCCAAGAATGTATTAAACTGATGAAGAAATTGCATGATCTATAGGTAAATTATTGAGCTCTTATTTTGTGATTGTTCTTATGTGAATTATGAAGCCTACTAGAAGGGGTCATGAACCATGTTGTATGACTCACCCTCTAGTACAAGATAAATGTCTACATGAAAGGGTCATGAACAATGTTGTATGTCTCACCCTCTTGTATGACTTATTAATATGTACCACCTAATATCTACATGAAGGAGTCATGAACCATGTTGTATGCCTCACCCTTATATATGACTTAATGTCATATTCTATTCACTACCTACTAGAAGGGGTCATGAGCCATGCTATATTCCTCACCCTCTAGTACAAGGCATTTGGACGAGCTATTCATGTCACATTATTATGTCGAACAAGATATACATGTATGATTATTCTCAAGCATGTTTACACCTAATTATTGGTTATACATGTCATATTGAGCTCATGTCTATCAGTTATGATTATACAGTTTGATTATTATGCAAATAATTCTTGTTACATTGCACCCCTCATACTTGGCACATTCCAAGTACTAACACATGCTCTATGCCTACATGATGTCACTATTTAGGGACTGGAGCTCCTATTGATCCTCCTCCTTCACATGGCTAGCCGAATCATTGAGTTAGATTTTGGTGAGTCCTCATATCCGGGGACAATATCTATCTTCCTTCATGTTTATGTCAAGACTTTATCTTAAATTTTGGATACTTATCTATGAGGATCAGTCCAGGATATGTCTTGGCCCCCGCACCATCAACAAGTAGAGGTGTCATTGGATATTGTGATGGCTTGTATTTGTGAATGCGACTCTTAATAAGCTTATACTATAATGGAAGACTCCTTGGCCCCATTTCCCTTGTGTTCTATTTTTACTATTGATATCTTATTTTACTTTCACAATCAAGGATGTGTATGTGATTTGCTAATAGGTTTATTTGGGGTTCCTTTGGGTTCCTCATTTGTTATGTCACGTCTAGGTCCTAGACCAGGGTCGTGACATAGGTGGAACTCAAAGACTAATGCTAGTCCTCAAGCAAACCACTTGGTCTCATCACATTAATTCATCGACATATATATAACTTATTAAAACTCAACGGAAGACTAACGAGTCAGCCATCAAATCTCAAAACAATATAGATAAAATATGCTAGTCTGAAAGAAGCCATCTCAACAAGTCTCAATATCAATACTCGACTCTAGTCTATGAAGCCTCTGTCACTATTAAGTGATGCCAATGACAGACTCATGACTACCTCAAAATAAAGTAAAGCTAATTTCAAAGTCTAACTCTAATAAGCAAGATGAAAATAAATGTAATGATCCTCTAAAGTAAGGGAGACTCACCAACTCAGTTAAAATGCTCATATCTTTAATGGTGCTCCTATTGATGACCTCTAGTACCTGCCTCTACATCATAAAATGATGCTGCCCAAAAACAAATATTAGTACGTGGAATGTACTGGTATGTAAAATAGCTGAATAAAATAGAAACATGTAAAACAATATAGAAATAACATCAACTCAAAATATACTCAATCAAAATGTCAGATGTCTATCTAAAGTAAGAATAAAGAGTAGACAAGTGACCTATCTATAAAATCAGAGATCAACAATCAACGCAAACTCAACTCATCTCATCTCAACTCAGAGTACTCAATTTGGAATTTTTTTGGGAGTTTTTTTATACGACAAGAATGTTAGGACCCGCAACGTAATTTAAACCCCGAACGTCCTTAATTGGTTCGATTTAATAAAGTTTGGGACCAAATGT
>JAOTQJ010193773.1:0-21076 GCA_025642045.1 Solanum sejunctum
TTTACAAATAAGTCAGCCACATGAGATGCATCATTAGTCTTTTTACATGGAATAAAATGAGCCATTTTAGAAAATTTGTCTACTACCACAAATATACTATTCTTACCACATTTAGTCCTTGGAAGACCCAGTATAAAGTCCATAGAAATATCAATCCAAGGAGAACTAGAAATAGGTAATGGAGAATAAAGACCATGCGGCAATGTTCTAGACTTAGCTTGTTTATATTCAAGTCAATGAGAACATAGTTTTTCAACATCCTTTCTCATGCTAGGCCCAAAAAAATATTCAGAAGTATTTACAAAGTTTAAGGCACTCCAAGATGTCCCATTATCCCTCCATAATGTGCTTCCCTAACAAATAGTTCACGCAAAGAGCAATTAGGTACACAAAACTTATTCTTCTTAAATAGAAATTCATCTTGAAGATTAAATTTCTCAAAAAGGCCTAACTTACATTCATAAAAAATTTTACCAAAATCAGAATCATTAGCATAGAGTAACTTAATTTGGTCAAACCCAATAATTTTGAAGTAAGAGTAGCTATCAAAACATACCTTCTTGAGAGCGCATCAGTAACTAAATTGTCATTTCCTTGTTTGTAGGCAATTATATAAAGAAAAATTTCAATAAACTCCACCCATTTAGCATGCTATGTCTAAGTTTACCTTGGCTCTTCAAGTACTTCAATGACTCATAATCAGTCTTGACCACGAATTCTCGAGGCCACAAGTAGTGCTGCTATGTAGCTAACGCCCTTAATAAGGTATATAACTCCTATTCATAGGTTGAGTAGTTCAATATTGCTCCACTTAGCTTTTCACTAATGTAGGCAATTGACTTGGAGTCTTGCATGAAAACAGCACCTATGCCCTTACCAGAAGCATCATACTCAACTACAAAAGACTTAGAAAAATCAGGTAATTGCAAAAGAAGAGCAAAACATAATTTTTCTTTCAGCAAGTTAAATGCATCATCTTATTCCTTTCCCCATGAAAAAATCTTATCCTTCTTAATAACTTTAGTCAAAAGAGAAGTAATGGTGCTAAAGTCCCTCATAAACCTCCTATAAAAACTAGCAAGTCTATGAAAACTCTTAACTTCAGATACACTATTAGGTCTAGTCCATTCTTTAATTACTTTAGTTTTATCATCATCTACTTCAACTCCCATAGAATTGACCACAAAACCTAAGAAAACTAAATGATCCATATAGAAAGTACACTTTTTCAGATTAGCAAATAAGCGCTGATTTCTAAGGACTTCAAAAACTTGTTTTAGGTGCTCTAAGTGTTCATCTAGATTTTGAGAGAAGATCAAGATGTCATCAAAATACACCACAATAAATTTTCCATGAAAATCTTTAAAAACATGATTCATTTATCTCATAAATATGCTAGGTGCATTTGTTAAGTCAAAAGGCATAACTAACCACTCATAAAGTCTATATTTGGTCTTAAAGGTAGTTTTTCATTCATCTCCAAGATTCATACGAATCTGATGGTTACCACTTTTAAGATCAATTTCAGAAAAGATTTTGGATCCATATAGTTGATTTAGCATATCATCAAGACGAGGGATAGGATGGTGATTCTTTATCGTTATCTTGTTGATGGCTCTACAATCCATACACATCCTCCATTTTTCATCCATTTTGGGTACCAATGGGACAGCAACAGAACATGGGTATACCACCATCATTGGAATCGACCAACCTAATACCCAATCTATCCAAACGTTGAGCATCCTTTGCCAACTTCTTCTTTTCCCCCTCCACATGAGCCACGCTTCCCATAGAAAGATACTAAGAGCATCAGCTACCATATTTGCTTGTCGGGGTGATATAGAACACTCATGTCAATCCTTTAGGAGTTTCAACCATCTCCTTTGTCTCAAGTTAAGGTCGCTTTGAGTGAACACATATTGCAAGCTCTTGTGATCGGTGAAAACATCAACATGCACCCTGTGCAAATAGTATCTCCAAATTTTCAAACTGAATACCACCACCGCTAACTCAAGGTCGTGATTGGGTAATTACGCTCATGCACATTCAATTGTCTAGATGCATAAGCTATTATCTTACCATGTTGCATAAGTACACAACCCAACCCAATTTGAGACACATCACAATATACCAAAAATCCATCCAAATCATTTGGTATGGTCAAAACCAGAGCTGATGTAAGTTGATCCTTCAAAGTTTGGAAACTCCTCTCACATTCATCCGACCACACAAACTTAGCCATCTTTTGAGTCAATTTAGTCAACGGAGATGTAATAGATGAGAAACTCTCAACAAACCTTCTATAATAACCTGCTAACCCAAGAAAGCATCAAATGTCCAAAGGAGTTAATGGTTTAAGAAATTCTTCACTGCCTTAGACTTCTTTGGATCCACCTTTGTACCATCATTGGCCACCACATGACCCAAAAAAGCAACTTCACCTGACCAAATCTCACATTTGCTAAATTTGGCATACCACCTTTTTCTCTCTCAAGATTTGCAAAACCAATATCAAATGACCCACGTGCTCCTGCTCACTCCAGAAATAAATGAGGTTATCATCAAATGAAGATAACCATAAAGCTATCAAGGAATGACTTGATCACCTGATTCATGAGATTCATAAATACAGCCGGAGTATTAGTTACGCCAAATGACATCAACACAAACTCAAAATGCCTATAGCTTATCTGAAAGACCATCTTGGGAATATCACACTCTCTAACATTCAACTGATGATACCCGAATGGAGATCAATCTTCGAAAAGTGAGTAGCCCCTTAAAGTTGATCAAACAAGTCATTGATCCTAGGCAACGGGTACTTATTCTTAATCGTCACCTTATTCAATTGTCAATAATCGATACACATCTATCTTTCTTCCTTTAAAACATCACTGTAGCACCCCGTGGAGATATACTTGGCATGATAAAACCCTTCTCCAACAAATCTTTCAGCTGATCCTTCAACTCAGTCAATGCCATATAATCGGGAGGAATAGAGATTGGTTGATTATCTGGAAGAAGATCTATGCCAAAGTCTACTTCCCTTTTGGGAGGACTATCGGGCAAGTCTTCAGGGACCATCTAGAAACTCATTCACCACCAAAATGACTCAAGAGTAGCTAATTCAAACTCAACATCCTTAACCCTCACAATGTGATATATATACCCCTTGGAAATCATCTTCTAAGCCTTGAGGTAGGAAATAAACTGACTCTTAATAGTGGAGTCATTACCCTTCCATTCAAGAACTGGCTCACCAAGAGTTTAGAACATGACCTTCTGGGTTCTACAATCGATAGAGACATATGATGAATACAACCAATCCATCCCAAAAATTACATTAAAATCATATATTTCAACTTCCACAAGATCACACGGAAAAACTTTATGTAACACAGAAAAAGGACAACCACAATAGACCCTATGTGCAACAATAGATTCACCCACGGGAGTATAAACTAAGGATCCCTCAAAATTTTTGAACTCAAACCAAACTTAACTACCAATAGAGGAGTCACAAAAAACAAGTTTGTACCCGGATCAAGAAAGCATAAGTATCAAATTCAAAGACTTTTAACGTACCAGACACAATATTCGGAGCCTCCTCAAACTTCTGACGTGCATAAAAAGCATAGAACTTGTTATTCCTTAGAGCAACACCTTGAGGAACTCTTGGCTGGCCTTGTCCACCTTGAGCCACCTGGCCTTGGCCTTTGTGAATATTTTTAGGGTAATCAGCAACCTTGTGGTTCTTATCACCACATCCAAAGCAAGCACCCAAATTACTCCAACAAGCACCTGTGTGAGGCTTCCCACACTTTTCACATGGAGAATATCCTAGTCCACCACTAATCGGTGCCCTAGGAGGAGGTACTCTAGCATTAGCAACCCTAGCACCAGAACCTTGGCCCTATTAGAAGTGACCACCATCAAAGCGAGCCCTCTTAGGATCATGTACCCTCCTCTCTTCGAGTTTCTTCCCTTCAATTTGTTCAGCATATACCATGAATCTAGAAATATCCATCTCCCAAATGAGCACGACGGTGCGACACTCTTGCACAAGTGAGGCAGAGATACCAAAAATGAATTTGTACATTCTAGCACGAGAATCAGCCATAATTGTTAGAGCATACTTGGAAAGCTGGATGAACATAAGGTCATAATCCCTCACACTCATGTTCTGTTGCTTGAGGTTGATAAATTCAGTCATCTTGGCCTCCTTAGCTCAAGTAGGAAGAAATGGTCTGGAAAAGCAAGTTTGAATTCGTCCTAATTGACAACATCACCACAAACTCTCTCCATATACCACTAAGTATACCACACCTGGGCCACATCCTTCAACTGATAAGCAACCAATTTAGCCTTCTCTACAAAGGTCACACTCACGATCTTTAATACTTTGGTGAGCTCATTAATGAACTCTTGGGCATCTTCATCAGCTTTGGACCTAAAGAACTCTAGAGGATTCATCTAGGTGAAATCCCTCACTCTAGAGGCTGGAGTAGGATCCCAAAGAATGTTGGCATGCCTAGCCTCAGTAGTCACCACCTAGGCAAGCATAGCAAAGGCCGTACAAAATTCACCATTCGAGATAGGCTCATCCATAAGCCTTTGAGGTGCTTGGCCTTCATTAGTCGGAGTTGGTCTGGCAGGTCTACCACAAGGCATTTTCTGAAATAGAGCAAGGATACCATCAAGGTCAAGAAACCAAACTAACTATTCACAGCATGACATAAGACATGAAGCAATGAGACAATTCCTAGAATGTCATCATAGCCTCCCGCTTATAGGCATGGTGCAATTCACACCCATGAATAGGACTCTACATGATGTGGCATGTTAGACTCCTAGGATCATTGATAAACCTAGGGCTCTGATACTATCTTTGTCACTACCCAAACATAGGGTCTAGAAGTGACACGGCAAATGGGAACTCGAGAATTCCCAAACAAGCCTCAAAGTACCAAAATCCACATCATCGGTTCAAAAGCGCATTCAAAAGTAATACATAATTCTAAGGAACAAGAAAGTAGGACTCACACTATGGGGGCATCTTAGTGAAAGGGATTAGCATTAACTCACATAGCACATATCACATAATGACTAAGGGCGGGTAAGTAGGACTCACGCTTTAGGGGTAATTTGGGACTTAGATTCTTTCCAAAACATAACATAAGATCATCTTATAACAACATAGACCATAAGTAACCATGATCAAGAATCCCATACAACACTAGAACGAAAAGAGTACACAAGATGTCCAATAATACCTCTATAAAAGATAGGTTGGGGGCCAAGACATACCCCGAGCTCAACCTCAAAGCATATAAAGTAGAAAAGAACAACATAGGTAGAAGAGGTGGTGGCTTCTCCTTGAAAGATAGGACTCACCACAATAAGTATGACTTTAAACCAGAGCTAGATGTCGTACGGTGGATGAATGGGCTCCTCGATCCTGACATGGTGAAATCATATAGGCAAAATATGTGTTACTAAGTTTGAATGTACTAAGTATGGGGGATACGATGCATGTAACTCACCAAACTTGCATTCTTTGTTAGATGACAAGGGCACATAGTATAGAAAAGATCATATAATGAGACAGTAATATACAATATGCTATGAAACTAATGATTCATAAAATTCAAGGCTCATATATAGTGGGGATGTGACCTCAACTGATATAAGTAAGCCCAAGCGAGCTATTAATTAGAATCCCAATAAAATTAGAGTAAGCAAAAATTCGTTTAGATTTCTTGAAAATAGGTTAAGTCTCCTTGATCGAAAGTAACCAAGGATCAAAACCCATATACTTCACCAAGATTAAGAAAACCCAAAGAATTTGAAGAAGAGTTGAGTCCCTTTGCTCCTAAGTTGAAAATTCACAATAGTTTCTTTGAGAGTAGTCTTTGAGAGAGTTTAAAATATGAGGAGTGAGTTTTTGGATATTTGAAATGGGTTTAGGGCTTTAAATGGGCATAAGATAGGACAAGAATCCCCAAAACACAACTAGAACAAATTAAATTTATGAAAATGTTATTAATGGAACGGATGGAAAAATTGTCCGTCGTTGTCTCATAGGTGGTTTCACAGGTCGTGTGGCACTCCATGGTTTGTGTGTAATTCCCGTGAACCTACACACAGGCAAAATCTGGAAGTTGGACTCATGTCCCAACACTTAGAAATTTTGAGTACAAGGTTCACCACACGGACGACTTCATGGGTCGTGTGAAGCTACACAGTTCATGTGGTGCACCCGTATACCTATACTTAGGAATTTTTTTGTGAAAGTTATGAGATGGTAATCTTATACTTAGAATATATTCACTCTTAAAGCTTTACGGGTGGGATCACGGCTTGTATCACACCATACGGATTATGTGACTGCGTGTCGCACCTCACTTAGCCCCAAATAGTGGGGTTTCAAGCTCAAGTCATCCCATAACCCCTCCACACGATCCATATGGTGTCACACAACCTGTGTATGGTGCCAGTGTGGCATGCCTTAGCTTGTAACACCATATCAAGAGTCAAGACCCCAAAAGCAAGGCTAAGTATTGTCTCACTGGAGCCCACACGAGTCATGTGACCTCACATAGGTCCTGTGGTCCTCCCTTGAGATGACACTTGGTCCAAATTTTATCTAAATTAAAATTTCAAGTTCCAATACAATATCTACGTTTTTACAACCAACTTTTTAGCTGAAAGGATGGGCACCTTCCACGGCCAGTGGTGAGGACCACGACTCGTGGGAGGCTCCATGAAGGGCTACCAAGCCTCAAATCCTTTCTTAAGCCTCCTAAAGTCATACACAAGCATTCTCCATGGCTCATACATCTCCGAAAACACAAAATTTATGCATTGAAAGGTCTTACGAAGTCTAGTTCCTTACAAATGATTTTGATGTTTAGACCACAACTAATTATCATGTTTTACTTTAAGTTTTACTTCATGCATGTGTTATTATGATCTTACATCTCTCGACTCATACATAATGTTATCTAGGTGATATGCATCTATATCTATACATATCATGCATTGCTCACATACTTAGTATATTCCAATACACTAACCCATATTTTGCCTACATTGTTAAAAATGTAAGGTCTAGTGTTCCTCTTTCTACTTAAAGCGATTTTTTTCAAGGCTATTAAAGATCTTGTGGTGAGTCCTCATGCTTTAAGGGAAAGACAATGAAACTCTACCTATGCTTGATTGTTTAGCTTTTATTGCTATTGTAAGACTATGATTTCATTACTTTTATGGGTGAGCTAGGAACATGTCTGTAGCTCCTGCCATTTAGAGGATGATTGGACTAAATGTTTCTTTATCTTGTGATGTTGATATGAGGCTCGCACCTCTCTTCCCATATGTCTTGTGGTTAATTCTTTTATTACCTTATGAATACTTAATGATACGTCAAAATGGCTTGGTTAGGGTCCTTTAGGGTTCTAATCATAGTATCATGCTTGGGGCCTAGCTTGGATAGTGACGCCATCAAAGCTTTTGGCTAGAGCTCTGATATCACGAATTTAATCAAGGTGAATTAAGAAACTTTATAAAAGGTAGAAAGCTAAGATGATTGTAATAATCTCTTTCCTTATTCAGTTATATTGAATTATACAAGGGATGAAGTTGTTTATATAGTTTTATAGTAAAACTTTTAACTCAACTATAGTTAAAGACTCTTTACAAATATGTTAATTAACTAACTAATAAATAGACTAACTAACTAATACAATAACTAACTAACTAACGACTCTTAATTTATCTCAACAAATCAGTAGTCTTGAAGATGATCGCCAACATTACATTATGCGTGGATTAACAAAATTTCACATTTCGATTGTCGAATCTAGCAAGGCTAAGGCTCCAAGGAGTAGTTGGTAGGACTGCATTGGAGTAGTTGGATTTTTGGCTGGGAATTACTTCTAAAGATAGTGTCGTCATTCTTTGTTATCTCTATCAAACATGTAAGTTCATTCGCCTCTAACATCCCCATAGGGCCATGCATGAACACCAGGTGTGCATAAGTATGAAACATTATTGTTTGCAACGAAGTGTTCTAAAATGTATGGAGGCCAAAAGTAATTGTTGTGTTTTCAATAAGTTTAACTTCATGTATCCTAAGTAATTCCTTTATCAAATATTTCTTATGTCCTAATTTATGTGACGCAATTTTCTTTTGAGTCAATCTAAAATGTAATGGCACATTTTCATATATAGTAACAATTTAACCTTAACCATGCTCATTCCACCCTTAATAAGATGACTAATAACCACACAAAGTCTACACAGTGTTTTAGATCACTAATTTTAAAAGTTCTTATTTTTATTTTGTTTAATATATGTTAAGTAAGAAAATATCATATAAATTTGTAACAGAATTAATATTTTACGGTCATGCATATCTTGTTTCCTTGTGGAAGTAGAAATACTTGATTAGAAATTCTTAGGGCTACCTTATTTATAGAGAAGTTGTTAAAGTGAAGCTTTTGCCCAAGAGTTTCTAACGTATCTATGTCTATAACTCCATCAGTTACATCATTTTTGTCCTAAAGACATAAGCTAGGAGATTATTAGGAGCTCCCCCTACCACTTCCTTGTTACTTGTGTTAGAAAATCATATGCGCAGCCGAAGCATATAAGGATCGTACTGCTTACATTAATAATAGATAACACATATGTTTATACTAGAACACATATGATTTAGAACACATAAAGTTTATGAAGTTTAATTCGATAAATACCCCTTAAATCATGACCATATACCTTCAAGCGAATCAACAGTTACACTGCAGTTTTGTGATCTTCTACAGTGATCCCAAGTTCACATCTGAACTCTCTTAATACTTAGGTGGGCAAGCATTGAATAGAAAACCTAATTCTCTTTCATACAAAATCCCCCTTTTTCTAGATTAGGAAAAACCCTATTTGTAGAGGATCTTTCCAAATCCAAAAGGGAGAAAAAAAACACTTTTCTTCAAAAACAAGAAACTAGTGTCGCTCTTTTATTAGAAATAGGTTTCTGAGTTCTAGCTAGATATGGACACTATGGGACAATGAAATTAATAACTGAGTCTCCCTATTATGGAAATAATTCAAATAACTAATTTAAAAATATTCTTACCATAATAAATTATAAATCATTCCACTAAAAATTCATAATTGCACTCCTCTATTTATATTTTAAAATTTTCCATTAAACACTTATGTAATTCCCCATGTTAAGATTACATATACTAATCAATAAATTAAATTACTGATAAATTTAATTTAAAGATTAATTTCCTTTAGAGCACAACTTAACTTATTTCATATGTCGAATTCATAAATCCACTTGCAAGGTTTGACACGATGAAAACTTATGAGCTTCTCAAAAGGCATATCATCAATCTCTATATTGAGACATGGATTGCATCAACTAACTTATTATTTCACCAATATATATTATTATCATCCAATCTACTAGGCATATTGACTTATCTCACAATCTCACCTTTTAATAAATCAAAATGATAAATAATATATACAAATCATAATAGTCATATCAGGATTAAGAATATAAGTATGTTTAACAATTTACAGAATATATTTTTATTAATCAGTCTAAAACAACTATCTCTACTCAATCCCGTTCAATACATACAATATGCATGAGCACAAAAAGTTGAAACTATACTATTCCCATAATCAAGATAAATTATATATAATCTTGTGCTACAATCATACTTATGGCTTGTCGAATTTCTATCTTAGATTGTGAACGAAAAACTTTATTCTAATAAGAACCGATGATTTAATCTTCTGCGTACAAGCTAAAACTCTATACAGTAAATCATCTACTATATAAGTAAATGGACACATAAATGATTATAGGATCTATTAAAACTTTTATTAACTATCGCTCCCAGAGCCTACACCCTGGAGGTGGACCGCACTCGAAAATAACTCCTGGTCCCAAGCAAACCACTTGACATGGCTACTTACTCAGCGGAAGACTCATAATAGTGGAAAGGCTTAATCAAAGCAACATACTACTTAAGAAGTTGTCTGCATAAGCTGAATATAAAACTCATAAGAAATATCTGAATGAACTAGAAACTGAAAGAACCATTGAGATAGGCCCCAAGTAGCCAGAACTAAAGCAAATACTGAAATGAAATAACATGAGCATGGGAGCCTCGGAATGAGAAGAGGCCTCACCAATAACTGATAACTATCAGGTTCTCAATGAAGCAGCTACTGAGAAACTCTGTCACCTGCATCTGCATCATAAAATGATGCAAGTCCTAAGGATGTCAGTATGTGGAATGTACGGTATGTAAGATGGCCAAAATATTTAAACAGTATACCATAATGCTTCTCAACAGACATACACACAATTCATAATTAAATAGAAATAATCATAAAGGTCAGTATGCTAAAAATAACATGCTGAAAACTGATAAGTAAAACTTAATTTCTTAGCTTGGAGAGTTTCTCTAACCGACAACTACCACTATGAGCTTTGTGGTGATAGAACATCTTGCCTACATTGCCAGAGTCATCTCGTAGTTTGCCGGGGTAGGGGACGAATAACTAGGGGAGTGGATCCATCCCAAAACTGGGCCATCTCAATGGCTAGTGAGGAAGGTACTATAGTACAATCTTATCCTATGCTAGCTACATAGTTTATGAGTCTGAGTAATTTATTCTACTCTCGCCCATATCAGCGCTCAATACTATTCCAAAAATACTTTATATAGCTCATACTTAATAGATCATAAATTCTAGAAATCTGGCTTTCTTGGGGAGTTAGCCCAGGTTTCAACTTAGCTTTCTCAACCGAAATCTTTAACATTGCCGAACTAGTATGTGCCATATACTTTCAATCATACTAGATTTCTAAACTAAAGTACCAAGAAATCTTCAATAAAATCATTCTTTAACATATTATATACTCAGCTAAAATGCAAGCATGATTCAAGAAAATCATGTTTTAACTTATTCAAACTGATCTTTTCTTTTTCTGAGATAATATCAAGACTTTTCAAGAAACTCAACAATAATAATTCTTGTTCAAAAATGAACATAAACTTGATAACAATTCTTTAAAATGGATGGTATAGAGACCAAAGATAATAATATTCATCAAGAATCTATGAAATTTGTCATGAAAATTAACATACTCATAAAGTTTGTGGGAAACTTAGTTTCAACTTAGACTTGAAGATTCATGGGTGAAAACTAGTTTCAATTTCTAAAAATATTAGCAAAATAATTACTTTTAGGTGGCCTTACATACCTTGGAAGGAATTTCTGGAGTAGTTGGAGAAATCTCTAAGCCCTACTATCGTTTCTTGAGTTCTTGAGCTTATGTTCTTGAAAGGGTTAGCTTGTTTGGAATAATGAATGAGGGAAAAAAAGTTTTAGCGACTAAATACGACTTAAAATGAAATAGTTTAGGATATGGGGTGTGAAAAGGGATGAAAATACCCTTTCCCATGAAAAGAACAAAACTGCTCCAGAAATACACTAGTGCGCGTTATTTCTCACTTTTATGCAAATTCTCATTTTTTTCATTGAAATTCGAAAAAACACCAAGTGTAGTTCTGCGTCCACTCCACGCCGCGGAAGGGGCGCGGAAATCCCACTATTTTGAGATTTCTTGAAAAATAATAATTTGCATTTTTTAGAGTTTTTGTCGAGTCGAGATCATTTTTTGACTTGATTTTTCATAGTGATCGCAAATTCGGTCTCGAATTGGCGAACAGAGCAAAGGAAGATACATTACATGCTAGGTCAATTCTAGGAGTATTTTTGACATGTCACGAGGTGTTACAATATCTCCCCCTTGGGATCATTCGTCCTCTAATGATAATGATACGGACAAAGCTAGCTCAAACCACAAGATTTCCTACTTAATGAACATAAATCTTCAAGGTAAGAATATGAAAGTTTAACTTCAAGATCCTCATTTAAGCCAATAAAAAAGTGTGGATACTTGGCATTCACATCTTCCTCGGCCTCCCATGTGGCTTCCTCAACGAATTGGTTCCTCCACAGAACCTTCGCCAAAGCAATCTCCTTTGTCCTCAATTTACGAAATTGCCGGTCAAATATCTACACCGGAATCTCTTTATAAAACAAGTTGTCCCTAATTCTAACACTTTCAACTGGGACAACTAGAAAGGGATCTCCCAAGCACTTCTTAAGCATGGAGATATAAAATACCGAATGTATAGCACTCAACTCCATGGGTAACGCTAGATCATAAGCAACACTGCCTACTCTTCTCAGAATCTAATATGGCCTAATATATAGTAGGCTGAGCTTCCCCTTCTTCCCAAATCTTATAAATCCATTCATTAGAGATACCTTCAAGTACACCCAATCGCCTATCTCAAACTCCAAATCTCTTCTTCTAACATCCGTGTAAGACTTTTGTCTACTCTGAGCTGTCTTGAGCCTCTCCTGAATAACCTTCACTTTTTTTCATACCCTGATGGAATAGATCAGGTACTATCAATCCTGTCTTAACAACTTCAAATCACCCTATGGGTGATCTACACCTTCTTCCATAAAGGGCATCATATGGTGCCATCTGTATGCTGACCTGAAATCTATTATTATAAGAGAACTCAATCAAAGGTAAATAATCATTCCAGTTACCTTTAAAGTCTATTACACAAGCCCTTAGTATATCTTCCAAGGTCTGTATAGTTCACTCTACTTGCCCGTCTATCTGTGGATGGAAAGTTATGCTAAGATTTACTTTCGTACTAAGCCCCTTCTGAAAGGACTTCTAAAACTGTGCTGTAAACTAAGCTCCTCTATCTGAAATGATGGATATAGGGAACCCATGCAGCCTAACAATCTCCTTAAGATAGAGTCTGGCATAATCCTCAGTTGTATCAGTCGTCTTGACAGGTAGGAAATAAGTTGACTTGGTCATTCTACCTACTATGACCTATATCAAATCATGCTGTCTACGGGATCGAGGTAAGCCAATTACAAAGTCCATATTAATCATCTCCCATTTCCATTCTGGAATCTCTATGTTCTGGGCTACACCACAAGGCCTTTGGTGCTCAACCTTAACTTGCTAGCAGTTTAGGCATCTAGACACGAACTCTACAATGTCCTTCTTCATACCGCCCTACCAATAGACTTTTCGCAAATATCTATACATCTTTATTGCACTAGGGTGAATAGAGTATTTGGCATTAGGAGTGTCGGCCAAGATTCTATCTCTAAGACTGTCAACATTCAGCACACACAACCTGCTTGGTATCTTAGGACACTATCTCCTTCTTTTGAGAACACTAATACTTTCTGCTTCTGAACATCTTCTTTCAATTGGAGAAGGATGGGATCCTTATCTTACTTTTCTTTCACTTCCAACACGAAAGATGACCTGACCCATTTCTGACAATGGCCCTGCCTTTGTCAGAATCTTCAATCTGAACCCCCAAATGAGCTAGTCTGTAGACCTCCTTATCTAACTCTTTCTTTTCAGCCTCAACATGGGTTTTGCTCCCTATGGTCACCCTGCTAAGAGCATCAGCAATTACATTAGATTTACCTAGATAGTAGAGGATACTCATATTATAGTCTTTCAGTAGCTCCAACCATCTCCTCTATCTTAGTTCAGCTCCTTCTGGCCAAACACATACTGCAAATTCTTGTGGTCCATGAATACATCCATGTGCCCACGGATAAATAGTGTTAGATCTTCAAAGCAAACACCACCAAAGCAAGCGCAAGATCATGAGTTGGGTAATTCTTCTCATGAATCTTAAGCTATTTGGAGGCATATGTTATCACCTTGCCTCTCTACATTAATACACAGCCTAAGCCAACTCTGGAAGTATCACAATAAACCATGAAATTATCAACTCCATCTTGTAGGGACAAGACTGAGATTGTGCTCAATCTAGTCTTCAACTCTTGGAAACTCTTAGCACAAGCTTCTGACCAATCGAACTTAGCCTTCTTCTAAGTCAGCTTGGTTAAGGGAGCTGAAATAGAAGAAAACCCCTCTATAAACCATCTGTAGTACCCCATCAAACCCAAGAAACTCCTTATTTCTGTGGGTGTTGTGGGCCTTAGCCAATTTTTCACTGCCTCAATCTTTTGGGAATCAACTTGGATACCCTCACAAACACAATGTACCCCAGAAATGCCACTAACTCCAACAAGAACTCACACTTAGAAAACCTAGCACATAGCTGCTGATCCTTAAGGGTCTGAAGAATAACTCTAAGATAGTCGGCATACTACTCCTTATTATGAGAATAGATCTGAATATTATCTATGAACACAATAACGAACATATCTAGGTATGACCTTAACACCCTGTTCATAAAGTCCATGAAAGTTGCTGGTGCATTTGTTAGCCTGAAGGGAATGACCAAAAACTCATAATAACCATATAGGGTTCTGAAAGCTCTGCCCTAGGGAATGTCTTTCTCTCTAACTTTAAGTTGATGGTACCCAGATCTAAGATCTATCTTCAAAAAACAGGTAGCACCCTGAAGTTGGTCAAATAGGTCATCAATTCTTGGGAGAGGATACTTGTTCTTAATGGTGACCTTGTTCAACTGATGGTAATCTATGCACATCCGAAGAGAACCATCCTTTTTACACACAAAGAGAATTGGAGCACCCCAAGTTGAGATGCTTGGTCCAATGAATCCCTTATCTAAAAGATCTTTTAGCTGCAACTTTAACTCTTTTAGCTCTGAATGAGCCATATGGTATGGAGGAATAGATATGGACTGAGTATCTGGAAGAGTGTCTATCCCAAAGTCTATCTCTCTATCAGGAGGGACTCCGAGAAGATCCTCGGGAGAGACTTCTGGGAACTCGTTCACAAAAGGAATAGACTGAAGAGCTGGTGCTTTGATACCAGAATTCTAAACTCTGACTAGGTGATATATATACCCCTTGGAGATTAACTTTCTAACTTTGAGATATGATACAAATTGACGTTTAGAAACAACTTAGCTACCCCTCCACTCTATGACTAGTTCATTAGAAAACTGAAATTTGGCTACTCAGGTTCTGCAATCTATGGAAGCATACCCAGCATGAAGCTAATCCATGCCTAGGATGACATCAAACTCTACTATATCTAACTCCACTAAATCAATTACAATAGTTTTATGATAAATGGAGATTGGACAACCCCTATAGATCCTTTGGGCTAAAATAGACTCTCCCATAGGAGTAGAAACACTGAAAGGCTAATGAAGACATTCTAGATTAACTTCAAACTTCACAACTATATATGGGGTTACAAATGACAAAGTGGCTCCTGGGTCTAACAATGCATAGACATCATATGTAAATATTTTGAGCATACCCATAACCACATTTGGTGAGTTCTCTTGCTCCTATCTGGTGCCCATGGCATACAAGCGGTTTGTGCCCCCGCTTATCCCTGTTGTAGTACCCCTATGAGGTGGCTTAACTACGGGGCTAAAGAGACTGTCTGTGACCTAATATCTCTCGTATTTTGTTTCCATATAGGAGAATCCTTCAAAAATGCCCAACCTGACCACATTTGAAATATCTATTTTGTGCCCAAGCACTCACTAGGGTGAGACTTACCACACTTACCACAAGTAGGATAACGCTGTGATCCTAGAGCCATGCTACCCTATGATTGGTTGCTCGGTAACCTATGGTGCTGTGATCTCTTACTTATTTTTGACACTCGGTGCAGGTGCACTAGTGGATGAAGGTGCTGGTATGGTTGTCTTAGAAAGGAAATATGAATGACCTCCACCTCCAGTCCCCTTCTTGCCTGACTCCTAGCCTAACGTCTTGGCCCTCTTAGTCCTAAACTCTTCCCTGTCCTGCATCTTCTCCTCCTCTACTGACTGTACATATGTCATCAAGTGGACTATATCCCTAATAAACATCGCATTTCTGCCCTCCCTTTGTCATTCGAGAGAGCATGAACACGAAAAGAGCCATTCTAGTATGCATGTCAGCTACCATAGCCAGAGCATAATGGGACAGCTGAGTAAACTTAAGTTTGTACTCTCGTACACTCGTATTCTCCTGCTTCAAGTTCAGAAAACTCCCTTACCTTAGCCTGCCTCATCTCTCTAGGAAAGTGCTATCCCAAAGGCCTCCTCAAACATTGCCCATGTGACTCCTGGTGCCCCCTCTACCTTACTACCTTTCCATTAGTAAAACCAGAGTCTAGCTACCCTCTTAAGCTGATAGTCAACCAACTCAACCCGCTCAACATTAGCTATACGCATCACCTGAAACACCTTCTGAAGCTCCACAATAAAATTCTCTAGATCCTCCTTCATATTAGACCCCAGGCCATTCAGACCTTGGCTCAGGTGGTCACTACTTAGGTAGGTCGCCAGGGAGATGGTAGGAATGATGGGGCAGATACCGCCATAGTTAGAGAGTTTTTGTGAATGAACCTACTAGAGTAATAAGGAATGATGACACTTCCTAATGTCCCGTAGCCTCCCTATTATAGATATGGCATGCTTCACACCCATAATATAGACTCTACTAGACATGGCTCCATAGATTCCCTAGGACTCTTGAACCCTGTATTTTGATACCAAGTTTTTCGCACCCCAAGCCTACACCCTAGATGTGGCCGGCATTTGGAAACTATTCCTGGTCTCAAGTGAACCACTTGACATGGCTACTTACTCAGCGGAAGACTCATAATAGTGGAAAGGCTTAATCAAACCAACAGACTACTTAAGAAATTATCTGCATTAGCAGAATATAAAACTCATAAGAAATATCTAAATGAACTAGAAACTGAAATACTAACACATGGTCCATAGAACCTTTACTAGAACTGTCTGAAAGGACTACTGAGATAGGCCCCAAGTAGCCAGAACTAAAAGCAAATACTGAAATGAAATAACATGAGTATAGGAGCCTCAGAATGAGAAGAGGCCTCACCAATAACTGATAGCTATAAGGTTGTCAATGAAGGGGCTGCTGAGAAACTCTGTCACCTGCGTTTGTATCATAAAATGATACAGGTCCTAAGGACGTTAGTATGTGAAATTTACGATATGTAAGATGGTCAAAATATTTAAATAGTATATCATAATGCTTCTCAAAAGACATACACACAATTCATAGTTAAATAGCAATACTCATACAGGTTGGCATATTGAAAATAACATGCTAAAAAATGATAAGTAAAACTTAATTTCTTAGCTTGGGGAGTTTCTCTAGTCGACAACCATCACTATAAGCTTTGTGGTGATACAGTGTCTTGCCCATGCTGTCATTTCATACTTTGCCAAGGTAGGTGACGAATAACTAGGATAGTGGATCCATCCCAAAATTGGATTATCTCAGTAGCTAATGAGGAGGTACTGTAGTACAATCCTATCCTATGTTAGCTACATAGTTTATGAGTCTGAGTAATTTATTCTACTCTCGCGCATGTTGTTGCTCAATACTATTCCCAAAATACTTTATATAGATCATACTTAATAGATCATAAATTCTTGAAATCTGGCTTTCTTGGGGACTTAGCCCAGGTTACTACTTAGCTTTCTCAACTGAAATCTTTAACATTGCTGAATTAGTATCTTTCATGTACTTTTAAACATACTAGACTTCTAAACTAAAGTACCAAGAAACCTTCAATAAAATCATTCTTTAACATATCATATACTTAGCTAAAATGCAAGAATGATTCAAGAAAAATATTCTTTACCTTGTTCAAACTAATCTTTTCTTTTCCTGAGATAATATTAAGACTTTTGAAGAAATTCAACAATAATAATTCTTGTTCAAAAATGAAAAAAACTTGATAACAATTCTTTAAAATGGATGATATAGAGACCAAATATAATAATATTCTTCAAGAATCTATGGAATTTGTCATGAAAATAAACATACTCACAAAGTTTACGGGATACTTAGTCTCAACTTAGACTTGAAGATTCATGGGTAAAAACTAGTTTTAATTTCTAAAAAAGAATGAACATAAAATTGATAACAGTTCTTTAAAATGGATGATATAGAGACCAAAGATAATAATATTCATTAAGAATCTATGGAATTTGTCATGAAAATTAACATACTCACAAAGTTTATGGGAAACTTAGTTTCAACTTAGACTTGAAAATTCATGGGTGAAAACTAGTTTCAATTTCTAAAAATATTAGCAAAATAATTACTTTTGGGTGGCCTTACATACCTTGAAAGGAATTTCTGGAGGAGTTGGAGAAATCTCTAAGCCCTACTATCGTTTCTTGAGTTCTTGAGCGTATGTTCTTGAAAGGGTTCGATTGTTTGGGAGAATGAATGAGGAAATAAATGTTTTAGGGACAAAATACGACTTAAAACAGATTAATTTGGGATATGGGTTGTGCAAAAGGTTGGAAATACCCTTTCCCATGAAAAGAACAAAATTGCTCCAGAAAT
Source organism: Solanum sejunctum (assembly GCA_025642045.1). Classification (NCBI taxonomy): domain Eukaryota; kingdom Viridiplantae; phylum Streptophyta; class Magnoliopsida; order Solanales; family Solanaceae; genus Solanum; species Solanum sejunctum. The sequence continues at coordinate 18,427 of JAOTQJ010193773.1, forward strand.
ACACGAATGTGCGTTATTTCTCACTTTTTCGCATATTCTCATTTCTTCATCGAAATTTAAAAAAACACCAAGCGTAGTTCCACGTCCACTCCGCGCCGTAGAAGGGGCACGGAAATCCCATTATTTTGAGCTTTCTCGAAAAATAATAATTTATATTTTTTGAATTTTTGTCGAGTTGAGGCCATTTTTCTACTCTATTTTTTGCACTGATTACAAATTTGGTCTCGAATTGGAGAACAGAGCAAAGGAAGATATGTTATGCTCTAGGTCAATTCTATGGGTATTTTCATCATTTCACGAGGTGTTACATTAAGATTGGATGAATAATTGTTCTATAATAAATACTATATCTAAACTCATGGCTAATAGTATACATTCCATGGTTAATAATATATATCTAAACTCATGGCTAATAGTATATATTCCATGGCTAATAGTATATTCCATGGTGTTCATTGATCTTAAGAAGGCTTACGACAAAGTTCTAAGGGATGTCTTATGGAGGTGTCTAGAGGTGAAAGGTGTCCCAGTGGCTTATATCAGGGCGATTAAGGACATATACGATGGAGCCAAAACTTGGGTGAGAACGGTGGGAGGAAACTTTGAGTATTTTTCTGTTGAGATAGGACTCCACCACGGATTTGTGTTGAGCCCTTTCTTGTTAGCCTTGGTGATGGATGAGCTAACGCGTTCTATCCAGAAGGAGGTACCATGGTGTATGCTTTTTGCAAATGACATAGTACTGATTGATAAGACTCGGACTAAAGTTAATGATAGGTTGGAGGCCTGGAGACACACCTTGGAGTCCAAAGGTTTCAAATTGAGTAGGACTAAAACTGAATACTTGGAGTGCAAGTTCAGCGTTGAAACGAATGAGGCAAACTCTGATGTGAGGCTTGCCATTCAACCTATCCCCAAGAGAGAAAAACTTTAAGTATTTGGGGTCCATCACCCAGAGTAGTGGCACTATCGACGATGATATCATACACGTATTAGGGCAGCATGGACTAAATGGAGGATTGCCTCTAGAGTATTGTGTGATAAGAAGATACCACTGAAACTCAAAGGTAAATTTTATAGAATAGTGGTTAGACCATCGTTGTTGTATGGAGTGGAGTATTGGCCAATTAAGAAGGCACATGTTCAGAAGATGCATATCGCAGAAATGAGGATACTGAGATGGATGTGTGGTCACACTAGGAGTGACAAGGTTAGAAATAAGACCATCAGAGAAAAGCTAGAGGTGGCCTCAGTGGTTGAAAAGATGAGGGAAGCGAGACTGCGATGGTTTGGACATGTGTAGAGAAGGAGTACCGATGATCCTATTAGGAGGTGCGAGGGACTGGTTTTGGTAGGTACTTGGAGAGGTAGAGGTAAACCAAAGAAGTACTGGGGGGAGGTGATTAGACAAGATTTGACGAAACTTGATCTTACTGAGGACATGGCCTTAGATAGAGAAAAAGTAGAGGTCGCGAATTAGAGTAGCAGGCTAATGGTAGAGTTAGGTATTTTTTTGTTATGTATTCGCATTACCTGTTATATTATGTGTTAGTTTACCTTATTTACATACTATCATTATTAGTCGCTATTTTTCTATTTCCTTTCCTCTTTTTGTCATATCTAGTTCGTTCTTACTGATGGGTTTTGAGACGAGAGTTTTCAAGAAATAGCCTCTCTACTCCTATGGTAGTGGTAAGGTCTGCGTACATTCTACCCTCCCCAGACCCTACTTGTGGGATTATACTAGGTATGTTGTTGTTGTTGGTGGTGGTGGTGGTTAACAGTATATCCCAACAATCTCCCACTTAGACTTTTAACCATCACAATTATTATAATATACATTATATCTCAATGCATGGTTAATAGTATATACCCCAACAATCTCCCACTTAGACTTTTAACTATGCATTTACAACTTTCGCAGGCTATCCTTTTATATGACTTATCAAAAGAATCTTACCAAGTTGTTTTCTTATGCAACTCTGTCTAATAGTGCTTAGTCGTAACTAATTAATTTTGTACAAGATCTCAAGGGACTTTATCATGAAACTTCTTTTTAAGAGTTCTATCATGAAACTATCTCAAGAATATATAACAAATCAATCTTCATTATGATTCTCCCACTATGACTAAGTACTACTACTATAGTCATACTTCCATTATCACGACCCCAAAATGCGAGTCATGATGGAACCTATACTTCCAGCCGATAGGTAAACCAACCAATGTGTTACTAAGCAATGAAATAAATAAAGTAAACAATAGATAACAATGACCATCCTCAACAATAAGTCACTCATAAGAATAAAACATGAAAAGCTAAAATACCACCCAAGACTTAGTGTCACAAGTACAAGAGCTTCTAAAACTGTGAAGCAAGTCTGAAACAAAGATGACAAATCTAAACATAAGAAATATCCTGTCTGAATATGAAAAATAGAATAACTAATCAGATAGAGGGAGATGTGGACTGCAGAATAGTCAAGCAGCTCACCACAACTCTAGGATAATCCAAGGTTGGACTCAAATAGCTCCACGGGATGTGCTCGTACTCAGAATTGAATCTGCATCACAAAAGAGTGCAATAAGTGTAGTATAAGTACGAAATCACATGTACCCAGTATGTCTCATTGACCAACAATGAATATAT
>JAOTQJ010193803.1:0-21069 GCA_025642045.1 Solanum sejunctum
AGTCATTTTGCTTTATTCCATCATACTCCAAGGCCAAAAAATAGTCAATCTTTGGCTCCATCCGAGATTGATGGAAAATCCTATAGAGGATAACATGTATACAAATTTTTGTTAGAGTGAAATAAACATTCATGCAGCGGAAGCACAATCCACAAAATCAAATCTCACATAGTATTTTGTTAACGTAAAACAAAGTCTAGAAAACATACCTCTCGAATTCTCTTGACAACACATTCTCTACGAAAGAATCTAGGACCACAAACTTCTATAGCTTTCGGGTTCATTGACTCAACTATCAACTTGTGTGGGCAAGTTTTTTTTCTCTTTTTTTCTGAATACTTTCTTCTATCTTTCTATCCCTATATATTCTATCAGATATAGAGAAGAAGAAGACCAAGGAACAAAAAATGATTCTAACCAAATTATGACTATTGATTTGGCTAATATCAATAGTCATAACCTCCAAAACAGCCAGAACGTTTTTCCCTTATTTTGTATTTAATATTTCATATTTTTCTTAAATAGATATTATATTTACTATCAAAAACAAAATACGTATGAAAGGTTATTTTTAAATACCTTACAAAATATTTTTTGTATTCTCTAGAATTGACCAATAAACCAGACGCTATCGGGATGTGTACTTATCAATAGAGGCTCCCTATTATGATAATAATTCATAATTAAAATAATTATCATATCATAATAAATTACAAACCATTCCACTAAAAGTTTGTAACTGAACACCTCGACTTAACTTTAAAATACATCATTACATCTTATTTTAACTCCCTGTGTTAGAATTACCGGCACCAATCAATAAATTAAATTTTCTGAAAATGATTTAATATATTGACTAAATCAATCCTTTACTACTCTACTTAACTTATTTCACATGACGGATATTAAAAATCACCTGTAGGGTTTTCACGTGAAAATTTATAAGTAATCGTAAAGGGGTGTCTTCAATTCGAGACCGAGACACGGTTCTATCAACTAATTCTTATTTCACAAATGCAATTTGTCATTATCTAATCTACTAGGATTTTATCGACTCATTGAAAAAGTCTCACCTTTCAATAGATTAAAATAATAAATTAAATCACATAAATCATAACAATTATATCAAGATTAAGAGTATAAGTACATGCAATGAACTAGAGAATTTATTTATAAAAATTCAGAACATAAATAAATTTCTCTAATTCGTCTGTTCAATACATACAAAATGTACTAGCACAAGAATTCAGAGTTTAACCACTCCCATAATCAAGGTAATTATATTTAAACTTGTGCTACTATCAATCAAGATGTTAGTCCTACTTCATCTTTGATCGTGAACAATAATTTATAACTTATATGAACCGATAATTTTAATCTTCCGTGTATGAGTTAAAATACTCCATACATAAAATCATCTATAATATAAGTAATGGACGCATATATATATATATACAAAAATGATCTATTTGAATCAACATAAATAGTCTTTACAAGGGACTCAAAATACTATAATACAATAGCATGGTTAACAGTATATCCCAATAATCTCCCACTTAGACTCATAACATGTTGCCATAATTGTTACACTCATTTCTTCTATGTGATTATTGAAGACCTTCTGAGGTAAGCTGTAACACCCTGCAAAATTACTAAAATGGCCTTAGGAGGTAATCGTGCGCACAACGCGTTTTACCGATCTCCGATGGGATATTTGGGATCGAATTTGCGATCAGCGCAAAAAATTGAGTGGAAAAATGTCCTCGACCCAATTTTAGAACAACCGAATCAAAAAATAATGTTCCATATTTTTTCGTGAGACAGTGTTGATGTGCGTCAGGGCCACGACGAGCCCTCAGTGTGGATCAGCACTTATGTTTCTTTTTAATTTTTTGATAGGAACTTGAAATCTAGGAAATTCATGAAAATATACATGTCCACACCCCTGGTGCGATGCGGACATGTTGTTGTGCAGTGTATTTTTTTATTCTTTTATGGGAAGGGCCTTTTGATCATTCCCCACCTTATTTTAAGTCCTAAAATATGTTTTGAAGTCCTCTATTCATATTAAGGGTTTCAAAAACTCATTATCTTCTAGTTCTAAGTACGTAAGTCCTGAGAGAGGAAGAAGAGAGGGCTTGAAGGTTTACGGTTGAAGGTCAATTTCTTGAAGAAGATTAGGACAATCTTCATCCCAGGTATGTAAAGGTTACCCAAAACATAGGATTGTTCTCATTGAGTGAATTAGATTGATAGCTGAAGGTGAGGGTCTTGTCTATGAAATTATTTTCTTGAAAACTTTTAATTTCCATATATTTTCTTAAATTGATGATCATCATAACTTGAATTAACTATTTAAGTAAATTATGGTATGATTATGTATATACCCTACATGATTTCCTTACTAAAGACTTCAAGAATGAGCTTAGGGGTAATGTGTAGAGCGTTGACCATTTGGGAGTGTTGTTTGCTATGGTTTGGGTCCTAAGATGAATGTGTTGATGAGATTAATGTCCTTAGAATCTAAAGGAGATTGAAATTGATCTTGAAAGATTGATCCAACTCCTTGAGTTGATAGATGATGAGTTGAGTCGAGTTTTCTTGCTCGAAGAGGCTAGATGATGGGAATTCGTGATTGATTGACAGTTTATGAGCAGGTCGAGTCATGGGAGGAGTATTGAGCACCAAAATAGGTAAGAGTGAGTCCCACTCGCACTCATTAACTATGTGGTCAACGTAGGAGAAGATTGGACCATGAGAGCGAATGTTTCCTTAGTCCCAAAGGAGAACTTGATAGATTTATTGATCCACCGATAGACTCGTTCTTTACCCCAAAAAGGTACTGGACGGATGTAGCAATGACATCTCTTAGTTGTATCATTACCGGCTTATAGGTTGTGGTTTTATATTAGAGAAACCCCTAAATAGGTTCCATATTGATATTACTTTGATGTAGATGTGATAGTATGAGTCTTGATTGATGGAGATGTGATAGTGTCCTATTCCTTATCCTAAGATAAGATTAAGTAACTGATGAGCTGATGTCATATTATATTGCCTTGCCTATGTTGTTTAGTTTTAGCCCATTTTACATACAATATATTTCACGTAATAATGTCCTCTAGCACTGCATCATTCCATGATGTAGATTTAGTAGATAGAGGACTTCAGCATGCGAATTGTTGAGGTTCACAGACTTTCAACCAGAGACTTGGTGAGCCCTCCCCTTCATTCAAAGGATGTCTTTATTCCCTTTCTTATTAATTTAAGTTACTTTGAGTTTATGATAGTCATAACCTATCATTATACTATCCTAAACCTATTAGAAATAGAGGCTTCATAGACATAGGTAGATGATGGTTGATGTTGGGGTTCTTTTTCCCTTTTCAAATTGGGTTCTTTCGTTATTCTTGTTTTATGTGATAGGCATAACTGATGAGTCTTATAGCATACTGATAGTTAAGGTTATTTCTTTAATGTCTTCCACTGATCGACCAATTGAACAAATATGATGAGACTAGGTGATTTTCTTGGGGGCTAGCAATAATCATCAAGTGTTAGTTATGTCTACGGTACCTCCCGGGGCGTGGCATAAACCTTTTGTAAATGGGTTCGCCAAATTGTTCTTTGATTCAATATTCAAAACTCTCACATCACCCTTCTATGTAATATCATGAATCAAGTGATATTTTCTCTCAATATGTTTACTTCTCTTGTGGCTATGTAGGTCCTACGAGTTCGCAATTGCACCCCTATTATCATAATAAAGTGTGATTGGCGCTTCCACCGAAGGGACTACTCCAAGCTCTTTTAGAAAGTTTCTGAGCCAAACAGTCTCTTTAGACTCGTCAAAGGCAGCCACATATTCAGCTTCTATTATGGAATTAACAACACAACACTGCTTGATACTCCTCCATATCACGGCTCTACCTCCCAAAGTAAACACATATCTTGAGGTTGATTTTTTTGAATCTCTATTTGACTAAAAATCTGAATCTGTATATCCAATAGGCACAAGATTTCCAAGATTAAAAACAAGAACGTAATCTCAAGTTCTTTTCGATACTTGATTATATGCTTAAAAGCTGTCCAATGTTCTGGTCAAGGATTGGACTGAAATCTGCTAACCATGCCTACAAAAAAATAGATATCTGGTCTAGCATATAACATAGCATATGTAAGACTCCCATAATAGAAGCATAAGGAACTGCCTTCATTCTCTCTATCTCATCAGTCGTTTTGGGTGACTGGTCTTTTGATAAAGTAATTCCATGTCTAAAAAGAAGAAATCCCTTTTTAGAATTTTTCATGTCAAGCCTTATAAGAATAGTGTCTATATAAAGTGCTTAAGACAAGCCTAATATCATTTGTTTACAATATCGCATAAGCTTGATCCCAAGGATATGAGCTGCTTCTCCCAATTTTTTCATATCAAAATGAGACGACAACTGTCCTTTGATCGAATTCAGCATGCTCACATTATTTCGTATGAGCAAAATATCATCTTCATAAAGAATCAAAAATGCTACTCCGTCTCCCTCTCACTTCTTATAAATGCATGATTCATGTTCAAGTTGATCAAAATCAAACGTCTTAATTGAATTATCAAAACAAATATTCCATGTCCTAGACGGTTGTTTCAGTCCATAAATTGATCTTTTAAGCTTACAAACCATGTGTTCATTGCCACTTTCTATGAAGACCTCTGATTGTGCCATATAGATGCACTCATCAAGACTCTCATTTAGAGAGTCCATCTTGACATCTGTCTACCAGATCTAATAATTATAATGAGCAGCTATGGATAAGAGAATTCTAATGGAGTTAACCATGTCTACTGGTGAAAAAGTTTCCTCATAACCATTTTCTTCTTTTTGAGTGAATCTTTTCGCAACAAGCCTAGCCTTATAAGTTTTCACCTTTTTATCCGCACATCTCTTTTTATTGAAGATCTACTTACACCCAATAGATTTAACACCCATAGGTGCTTCTACAAGATTTCAAACTTGATTAGAGTACATAGACTCCATTTCAGATTTTATAGCAATAATCCACATTTCAGCATCTATATTATGTACTACTTTGATGTAATTTAGCGATTCTGTATTAGGCTCTTCAGAGATTCTATCATATGATTCTCCCAAGAGCGCAACCCTTTCAAGCATTCTAATAATTCTCCCACTGCGATGACTAGCAACTACAAAGACCTGCTACTTCTTGAACTGAGGTAGGAACACTCTGAATTCCATCCTGAAATAGGTTCCTCTACAACGACAGACTGCCTAACATTGCTCCCACTACTTTGTAGTAGTGCCACATCAAGAGTTTGCTCTAGTGCAGTTTCTTACACTACCTTAGTTGTAATTTTGTGTGTATTGACATGTCTTCTAGTACGTGGTCGTAATAGGATGATAACCACTGATTGTGGAACCCGTTCTGTTGATTCATAGCTAATTATTCTTTTGGATAGTTCCTGTAATGCAATTTTAATTCTAGGAACATGGTTTATTAAATAGTCCTGTTCGAGAAACTTAGCATTCATCAAAACAATCAGTTTTTATTCCTTAGGATAGTAAAATTGTCATGCCCCGGGAGGGTATCCCAGGTATAACTGGCACTCGAACACTATTGCTAATTCCCAAGTGAACCACCTAGTCTCATTACATTCATTTAATGAATTCAATAGCTGAAGACCATGAAGAAATAACTAACTATCAGTGGGATATCAGCTCAATCCATCATAAAGAGTACGAAATAAAAGAACAAGTCAATAATAATAAGAAAATGAGGAAACAATCCCAACATCAAATGTCAACTATCTATATCTATGAAGTCTCTATATCTAACCTCTAAGAAGGTATCATAATAGGCCATGGCTACCACAACCTAACAAAATAACTCAAAATAAATGAAAGATATAGATGTCTCCCAAAAATAATAGAGGACTCACCATATCTGGATCACGAAGCTCTAGACCTTAATGTTTCGCCTGCTGAAGTCCCATTTCTATAGAATCTGTATTATAAAATAATGCAGCACCAAAGGGGCGTTAGTACGTAGAATGTATTGTATGTAAAATAGGCTAAAATAAATAATATATAATGACATCAACTAATCAATCACTCGACCTCAACTTAGAGTAAGGAATAGAACTCTAACACATCATAATCAATCAAGAGTAGTGCTATCATATCAACATCAGAATCCTATCATTAGGGGACTATCTAGGAGTTTTATGGACCTACACCCATCACCTATGAGTCGGTGATGGTACAATAAAGTGGTGCCCTTGCAGCATTCACCCAGTACCTTGTTGGGGTGAAAGGGTGTACACCAAGGGTTTATAACAACCTCAAGTCCTCTTTTGGGACTAAGGAAATATTCGTTCTCATGGTCAAATCCTCTGCTACACTGGCCACATAGTTAATGAGTGTGAGTGGGACTCACTCTTACCCATTTTCAATGCTCAATACTTCTCCAAGGACTCAACATGCTCATACATATCAACACTAAATTTTTCTCATCGTTTAGTCTCTTTTGGACCAGGCAGCATCTCATCTCATCATTTCTCAAGTAAGGAATATTAGGACCACTCTTTGAACTCATGTGTGATCTCCTAAAGGCTCTAAGGGGCTCACACTCCATCAGTTTCGGCAATATTATCATCCGTACTCGCTCGAATCAAGACCCAGACCACATCAATCATGCACACATATGTAATCCAGGCTCAAGACATCAACCCCTAGCTTCATTCATGGATTCGTTAGCAATTTAACATGCATAGTATACATAATAGCTCAATAAATCGGTTGAACAAATAATGAAAGTTATGATGGTCATCTACTTATAAAATTACATGCATAATAATAGTAGTTTTCAAGATAACATTCAAGAAAATTGTAACATAAATCCATCACCTATCAATTATCAACTTAATTCAATCATGGGGGAACATGGAAGAACAATCCCATGCTCTTGTAGCATTTACGTACCTGGGTTTAAAGAACTATCAAGTCTCCTTCAAGAGTTTACACCTGAATTTAAAACCCTCCACTCTTTTTTCTTCCCGTTCTCTTAAAACATAATTTAGACTTGGGAAAAATATGGGTTTTGAACCCTCAATTGCTAATACACGACTTTAATAGCACGTTTTAGGACTTAGGATAGGGTAGAAAATGACCAAAAGGCCCTTCCCAAATTAAAAATTTTTTGAAAACTTACACACTGGTTCACGACACGCCAAGGGCGCGTACCAGTATAATTTCACAAATTTTTAATTCCTTCCAAAAACACGAAAAAAGTAAAGTGTTACTCCGCCACCCTCTGCATCGCGCTAGGGGCACGGATAGATACTTTTCCCAATATTAATTAGTGAAAATTATTTTTAGTTTTGATTGCTCTTAAATCGGGTCGAGACTATATTCCAACTCAATTTTCTGCGCTAATCACAAATTTGATCTTAGATTTTGAATTGTAGCTTTTAAAGACGTGTTGCATGCATGATTACATTTTAGGCGTATTTCGATAATTTTATGGGGTATTACATCATCTATCCCTTTGGATAATTCCTCATCGAAAAATGAGCAATGGTCAAATAGAAACATGAGTAACCTCAAAACTCATCTCATTCCTCACTCGAAAACTCTCGAACTCCCAAATATCCCTCGTCTATCTATCTCTGTCTTATACTAGGGAACTAAACTCAATGCATCAAATTCAAGAATCGAACTTTAATAGCGTTAAGGGTAGGGACTTTACCTTTAACATCATCGTCATTTGGCATGAATAGGTATGGGTATTTGAATTTCATTGCTTCCTCAACAAATTGATTCCTCTATAGAACTTTAACGAAGGCTATCTCTTTGTTTCTCAGCTTACAAACTTGTTGATCAAGCATTTGGATTGGAATTTCTTCATAAGATAGACTATCTATCACTCTAATAGTCTTAACAAGAATCGCTAACGCAAGATCTCCCAAACACTTCTTTTACATTGAAACGTGAAACATCGGATGGACTCCATCTAGCTCGAAAGGCAAATCTAGCTCATAAGCAACCTTCCCAATTCTCCTCACAATCTGGTATGGTTCGATATAACATGGACTCAATTTCCCCTTTTTCCTAAACCCCATGACACCCTTCAGGGTGACACATTCAGGTACACCCAATCATCCACCTCAAACTCCATGTCTCTTCTCCTCACGTCTGTGTAAGATTTTTGACAACTCTGTGTTGTCTTCAACCTCTCTCTGATGACTTTCAGCTTCTCAATAGACTGGTGGACAAGATCAAGTCTGATTAATTCAGCTTTACTAACCTCAAACCAGCCAATCCGAGATCTACATCTCCTCCTATACAATGCCTCATAAGGGGCCATCTGAATGCTGACATGTAGCTATTGTTGTATGCAAACTCAATAAATGGTAGGTGGTCATCCTAAATACACTTGAAGTCGATGATGCAATCTCTCAACATATCTTCCATTTTCTAGATGGTACGCTCTGCTTATCCATCTATCTGAAGGTGAAAAGTTATGCTTAGATGTACTTTCGGACTCAATCCTTTTTGAAAGACCTCCAAAATTGAGAGGTGAATTGAGCCCCTCTGTCCTAGATGATGGACAAGGGAACTCCATGTAACCTTACAATCTTATGAATGTACAGTCGAGCATACTCCTCAGCTGTACTAGTTGTCTTAACTGCCAAAAAGTAGGCTGATTTCATCATCCTATCAATAATTATCCATATCTAATCATGTTGCTTTCGAGTTCTTGGTAAGCTAGTGATGACATCCATGTTGATTATCTCCCATGTCCACTCAGGAATTTCAAAGTTCTAAGCTAATCCATATGGTCTTTGATATTCAACCTTGATCTGTTGACAATTGGGGCACTTAGAGACAAATTCAGCAATGTCCCTCTTCATTCCATTCCACCAATAGACTTCTCTCAATTCGTGGTACATCTTGCTGGAACCAGGATGAATAGAATATCTGGAGATATGAGCTTCAGCCATGATCCTATCTCGAACCCCATCAACATCTGGCACACATAATCTACTCTAGTATCTCAACACCCAATCTCCCCCTTTGGAGAAAATCATCACCTTCTACTTGTGAACCGTTTCTTTCAATTGGAAGAAAATGGGGTCTTGGTCTTGCTTTTCCTTCACTTCTGACACTAAGGATGAAGCAGACTCATTCTGAATATTAACCCTGCCTTAATTGTTTTCCTCAAGTTGCGCTCCTAATCGAGTCAATCTATGCACTTCCTTAACCAGTTCTCTCTTCCCTTCTTTCACATGGGTAGTGGTACCCATAGACAACTTGCTAAGGGCATCAGTAACAATATTAGTCTTACCTGGATGGGAGAGGATGCTCATATCATAGTGCTTGAGCAACTTCAACCATCTCCTCTGCCGCAGGTTGAGCTCTTTCTAACTAAATATGTATTACAGACTCTTGTGTTAGTGAACACATCCACATGTGCTCCATATAAGTAGTGACGCCAGATCTTAAGTGCGAATACCACCGCTTCCGTATCGAGATAATGAGTCAGATAGTTCTTATCAGGGATCTTGAGTTGTCTTGAAGCATAAGCTATCACCTTTTCTCCTTGCATCAACACACAACCAATGTCGAGTCTTGAGGCATCACAGTATTCACGAAGTCTCCCATCCCATCAGGTAAAGTCAAAATTGGTGTTTTAGTCAATCTGTTCTTCAACTCTTGGAAACTCTTTTCGTATTTCTCAGACCACTAAAATTTGGCTTTCTTCTGTTAGCTTAGTCAATGGTGCTGACAGAGAAGCCCTCAGGTTCTTAGTTCTATCGGAGAAGTTGGTCTAGTCCAGTTCTTAACTACTTCAATCTTCTAAGTATCCACCCGAATACTATCTTCCCAAATAATATGGCCTAAAAAAGCCACAGACTTGAGCCAAGACTCAAACTTCGAGAATTTTGCATACAACACATGGTCTTTGTGAATTTGCAAGACCACTCTAAGGTGATTAGCATGGTCCTCTTTATCCTTAGAATACACCAGAATATCATCAATGAACACTATCACAAACACGTTAAGATACAGTCTGAATACCCTATTCATCAAATCCATGAAAGTTGCAGGTCCATTTGTCAATTTGAATGACATGACCAAGAACTCAAAGTGGACATATCATGTCCTAAATGCTGTCTTTGGAATATCACTTTCCCTCACCTTCAACTGATGGTAACTCGATCTGCGATCTATCTTGGAGAAATAAGTAGCACCCTGAAGTTTGTCAAATTGATCATCTATCTTGGGAAAGGGATACATATTCTTTATTGTAACCTTGTTCAGCCGTCGATAGTCTACACATATTCTAATAGATCTCTCTTTCTTATACACGAATAAGACAGGAGCACCCTAAGGTGAGACACTAGGCCTTATGAAACTTTTCTCTAACAAGTCTTTTAATTTCTTCAACTCTGCGGGGGGGTCATTCTATATGGTGGCATTGAAATGGGTCTAGTCTCAGGAAGGACATCAATCTCGAAGTCAATCTCCCCATCAGGAGGGACTCTTGATAGATCATTAGAAAACACCTCAGGAAACGTATTCACAATCGGGACTGACTTAAGAGTATAAGATTCAACATAATCAGACTGAACTTACATGAGGTGGTAAACACAACCCTTAGAAATCAACTTTTGGGCTCTAAGATAAGGAATAAATTTTCCCTTAGGTGCAACAGAACTCCCTTTCCACTTTAAAATAGGCTCATTAGGAAATTGGAACTTAACAATTCGAGTTTTATAGACAACAAAAGTATAACAAGTGTGAAGTCAATCCATGCTAGCTATCACATCAAAATTAACCATCTCCAATTCTATAAAGTTAGCTAAGGTATCTATATGATAGATGGATACTACACAATCTTTGTAAATCCTCTCAGCTAAGATAGACCCACTAATAGGGGTAGAAACAGCAAAAAGTTCAAGTAAACACTCTGGAAGAACCCCAAACTTACTATCCATATAAGGAGTTACAAAAGATAAAGTGGCAACCGGGTCAAGAAATGCATAATAATCAAAGGTAAAGACTCGAAGCAAACCCGTGACAACATTTGGTGCAGCCTTCTGTTCCTATCAATTACCAATAGTATAAAGGCGGTTCCTCCCTCCTCTTATACCCATAGTATTTCCCCTCTGCTGACTGCCAGTTGGGGGTGTTGTAGAGGACTGTGACCTGTTGTTTTCTTCACCTCGTCTCCACTTTGCCCACTCATATTGGAAGTGACCCACCTGACCATATAGGAAATAAGCATCCTTACCCAGATGGCAGCTACCTAGATGGAGCTTCCCACAATTGTCATAAAATGGCTTTCTTTTTGGGCCCTGAGTCACACTGGCTTGAGATTGGGCGCCCTGAGTCCTAAAATTTTGGAACACCTGAGACTTCTGATCATTCCTATTCATCTAAACCGGCATACTCGCTACAAGGTGCATGATAAGATTATCTCTTTTGGAAGTAGGACTTGTCGCCCTTATTATGTCTCTACTGGCTAGGCTCATACCCCACGAACTTTGCCTTTCTGTTCATCTTCTCCTCTCTATCTCTCTTTTTTCCCTCCTTTGTCTGTTGGGCATACACCATAATTCTGGAGATGTCCATATCGAGAATCAACAAGGCTGCCTTACACTCCTTCTGCCCTTGTCTGACTAGACCAAACACAAACTTCCTCATCTTGGCCGTCATATCTTTGACCATCTTTAGAGTATACCTGGACAGCTTAGTAAACTTGAGACTATACTCTTTCAATGTCATTCCTTCTTGCTTCAGGTTCACGAACTCATCCACCTTCGCCTTTCTCAATTTTTCAGGAAAAGAAATGGTCAAGGAAGGCAGTCTCAAACTCCTTCCATGCTGCAGGCTCTGTATTCTCACCCCTACTCTCCTCCCACTGATTGTACCACACCTTAGCAACGTCCTTCAATTGGTAGGAAGCAAGCTCCACTCTCTCAAGCTCATTAGCATGCATCACTTTAAGGATCTTATACATTTTGCCACTGCAAGTCCTCCTCAACCTCGAATCTCGTATACCCCATCGAGTTTATCCTCAAGAAGTCTCTACGTCTAGTGGCAATTGAGGGTTCCTGTGAGCTAGAACTCGAAGCTTGATAACCTCAGTTGTTACCCTGGAAGGCCACCAACTGTGTCAGCATGGTGATGGCTTCCCTAAACTCTGCCTCTGTGTTGGGAGCTAGCTTAGGCTGAGCAAGGGGCGCCTGTGGGATCTCAACAGTCCTGGCAGGGCAACCCTATCTCCTAGCCTCTAGTTGAATCGAGACCTCAAGTTGGGTGTCCTCAGCAGCTGGTGCTACGACATCTCTCTGTGCGGCTGTCCTCTTTGGTGGCATTTTCTATAAATGCATAATGCATGAGTTAAAATGGGATTTCCATAAGGTTAAATCTATAACATAAATCTAGATTATAGAAGAAAGGTAACACTTCCTAATGTGCCATAACCTCCTGCTTATGAAGTGTGGTGCACAACACACCTATAAACAAGGCTCTACTAGAAACAGCTTCATAGACTCCCTAAGACACTTGAACTCTGTGCTCTGATACCAAGTTTTTCACGTCCTAGGAGGATACCCATGGCGTAATTGGCACTCGAAGACTATTGTTAATCACCAAGCGAACTATCTAGTCTCATCGCATTCATTCAATCAATTTAATAGCGGAAGAAAATGAAGAAATAACTAACTATCAGTGGGCTATCAGCTAAGCCCATCATAAAGAGTACGAAATAAAAGAACAACTCAATAATAATAAGAAAATAGGGAAACAATCCCAACATCAACTGTCAACTATCCATGTCTATAAAGCCTCTATAGCTAAACTCTAAGAAGATATTATGACAGACCATGGCAACAGTCCAATGAAATAACTCAAAATAAATGAAAGATAAATATGTCCCTGAAAACAAGGGAGGACTCACCACGTCTAGATCATGGAGCTCTAGACTTCAACGATTCGCCTGCTGAAGTCTTCTGCCTACATAATTATGATGCAACGCCAAAAGGGTATTAGTATGTGGAATGTACTATATGTAAAATGGGCTAAAGTAAACAATATACAACGACATCAGCTCACCAAGCACTCAACCTCTACTTAATGTAAGGATTAGAACTCTAATACATCATAATCAATCAAGACTCGTACTATCACATCAATATCAGAAATACTATCATCAAGGAACCTATTTGGGAGTTCCTTGGACCTACATCCACCACTTATAAGCTGGTAATGGTACAATGAAATGATATTATTGCGGCATCCACCCAGTACCTTGTTAGGGTGAAAGGGCGTACATCAGGGGTTTATGATAACATCAAGTCCTATTTTGGGACTAAGAAAACATCCATTCTCACAGTCCACTCCCCTGCTAAGCTTGCCATGAGTGCGAGTAGGACTCACTCTTACCTATTTTTGGTGTTGAATAATCCTCCCAAGAATCTACATGCTCATAAACATCAACACCAAATTTTTATCATCATTTAGTCTCTTTTGGACCAGACAACATCTCATCTCATTATCTCCTAAGTTGGGAATATTAGGATCACTCTTTAAACTCATGTATGATCTCCTAAAGGCTTTAGAGGACTCATACTTTATCAGTTTCAGCAACATTATCATGCTTACTCGCTCGAATTAAGACCCAACCACATCAATCATGCATACATACGTAATCCAGGCTCTAGACATCAACCCCTAGCTTCACTCTTGGATTCGGTAGCAATTAAACATGCATAGTACACATAATAGCTCAATAAATCAGTTAAATAAATAATTAAAGTTATACTGACTATCCACTTATGAAATTACATACAGAATAATAAAAGTTTTCAAGATAACATTCAAGAAAATCGTAACATAAACCCATCACCTATCAATTATCAACTTAATTCAATCATGGCGGCATCTAGGAGAACAATCGCATGCTCTGGGTAGCCTTTACATACCTGGATTGAAGAACTATCAAGTCTCCTTCAAGAGCTTGCACCTGAATTTAAAACCCTACACTCTTCCTTCTTCCCCTTCTCTTAGAACGTAGTTTAGACTTAGGAAAAATATGGGTTTTGAACCTCAATCGCTAATATACGACTTTAATAGCACGTTTTAGGACTTAGGACAGGGTGGAAAATGACCAAAAGGCACTTCCCAAATTAAAAGAAATTTTTTGAAAACTTGCACACTGGTCCGCGACACGCCATGGCACGAACCAGTATTATTTCACGATTTTTTGGAATTATCAATTCTCATCAAAAAAATTTAAAATAATTCAAACTGTTACTCCGCATCGCGCTAAGGGGGCGGAAAGACACTGTCCCGGCGTTAATTAGCAAAAATTATTTTTTGCTCTAGTTGCTCTTAAATTGGGTCCAGACCATTTTGGCACATAATTTTTTGCACTAATCACAATTTCTATCTTGGATTTTCAATTGAAGCTTTGGAAGACGCATTGAGTGCATGATTACATTTTAAAAGCATTTCGATAATTTTACGGTGTACAAAAATAAACCCCCTTTAGTACCTTTTGGATATCCAATGAAAATGCATATTTTTGTCCTAGATTTTAACTTATTCATTTTTCATTTTAGCACATGTGTTGGATAACCCCAAACCTAAATATAGCATAGACTAGGCTTGCGCCCATTTCACAATTCAAATAGGGTTGACGAAACAGATTTGGAAGGAACCAAATTCAGAATGTAATTTGCAGTTTTCAAGGCATAACCTGAAAAGCTAAAAGATAAATCAAAATAACTTAATATCAATATAATCATTTCCAAAAGAGTTCTATTTCTACGTTCTGCCACACCATTTCTTTTAGGTGTTCCTAAGGCAGAATATTGAGAAGTAATTTCTTATTCTGATAAATACTAAATGAATTCAGCAGAAAGGTATTCACCACCATGATCAGATCGCAATGTTTGGATATGCTTACCATTACTTTTTCTATTTTAATCTTAAATTCTTTGAATTTTTTAAAGCATTCAGATTTATGGCGCAACAAATAAATGTATTCATATTTTGAGTAATCATCAGTAAAAGTTATAAAATACTCAAAACCATTTCTTGCTTGTGTATTCATTGGGCCACACAAATCAGAATAAATTAATTTCAGTTTATGAACAACTCCATTTTCCTTAGAAGGGAAAGGTCTCTTCGTCATTTGTCTTCTAAACAGGATTCACAGGTTGATAGTGCCTCCAACTTTCAATGAATTCAAAGGTCCATCAAAAATCAACCTAGAAATCCTATTTATATTAATTTAACAGAGATGTAAATGCCATAAGTAAATAGGACTTAATTCAAAAATACGCTTTCTTTTGTTTGAAATATCAATATTATTTTGTTCATTATGTTGTAGCATGGTATGAAAAATTTCATACATAAATAAATCATGTATTCTCAGAGCACTATGGATAAAAAGGTTATTACGCTTAATAACAGCATAATTATTATTAAAAGAAATCAAATAACCAGCATCCATTATTTTTGAAATAGAAATTAAGTGTCTTCTTATCAAAGGTACATAGAGGACATTATTCAAAATAAGAATTCTAGAAGGACTAAAAGAAATAAAAACAACTCTTATAGATAGAGATGGTGTTGGTTCTCCATTAGCTTGAAAAATAGAGACTTCATTTTTACTTAATTGTCGTGTCACCTGAAACCCCTACAAAGAAGTGCAGACATGATCAGTAGCTCCCGAACTATAACCCATAATTTTGTAGAAACAGTTGCTAAACAGGTTTCAATGACATTAAGAAAAGAATTACCTTTGTTTTTCAGCTTAGCTTGTAAGTTAAGACATTATTTTTTGGGATGTCTGGGCTACTTACAATGGAAATACTTGCCTTTCGGCTTGGCTACACCATCCTTGGGACCTACTAGTGTGATAGCTTTTTTGGGCTGCTTCTTCTTCTTCTGGGCTTTCGCTGGTTTAGAAGAAGATGGGTAGCCGTGTTGCTGCTTGATAATAGTCTCTACCGCTTGCAACTCATTCAACAATTTCACCAATGATAAGTCCATCTTGTTCATGTTATAAGTCAAGCAAAATTGTTGAAAACTGTTCGGCAAAGTCTGAAGGACCAACTTAACTTGAGATTTCTTATCGATCTCAACACCAAGTATTTCCAGTTCATTCAAGTAACTCATCAATTTCAGCACATGCTCTCGACGCAAAGAATCTTCAGTTATTTTTGTTGTTAAAAGTGCCTCCATCGCAGTCTACTTAGTAGCACGATTCTGCTCCCTAAACATCTCTTTGAGAGATACGAGCATATCATAAGCAGAAGACATTGACTGATGTTGATGCAAGATATTTTCCATTGAGACAAGATTGTAGTATCTTGCCATCTTATCAACTTTTACCCACTTGTCATAGGCCTCAACTTCTTTAGGAGTAGGATCAGCAGGTTTAATAGGACACTCCTCAACCAGTATAAACATATAGCCCTCAGGAGTAAAAACTATATCCAGATTTCTTTTTCGTTCCATACAGTTAGGACCTTCCAACTTATTTTAATTCAAGATAGTAGTTAAAGGATTGAAGGAAGACATCATTAGACATATGATATAGTAAAAAACAATCACAAGACACATATAATCATGCATATGAACAGTTAGAATCATTAGTGAAACTTAACTATTCCAGCAAATATATGAGCATACACAGGTATATGACCACTTACAACAAAAATATGACCAACTCAATTAGAGAGTAACGTGTTCAGTTTAGGTAAACGGATACTCATTTTTTTGAACAGTAAATCAATGAGCAACTTAGTTGAGAAAGTTAAACTAGTCATCAAATCAAAACAATATGGTAGACAACACACAATGAACATATTTATCCGATAGGAAAAAAATCCAAAATCCATATATAAATATTTATTAATGTTTTAAAATAATAAGAAAACCAAAAAAAATCCTGGCAGCCCCACAGTTTGAAAAATAATTTTTTCAAAATTTTTAAATTTTCAGAAAATAAAAAAATGGCCAAAAATCCATCTTAACAATATTTTTTGGCTAAAAAGGACGTACACCACAACAAAGCGGTGAGTTTTACTAAGTGGATCGTTTCCAATGAACAAGCCAAAAATCAAATTAATTGGAGTTCGTGAAAATCACAAAACTCCAATACCGATCAAATTGGATAATCATTGTCAGTTTTATGGCGAGGGTAAATCAGACAGGATATTCAACATGGTCCAATCACTGTGCTACTGTCATTAACAAACTAAATTCAACGATGGTTTGGGAAAATTCAAATAAACAGCCAAATTTTTCCTTAATCGCAAAAAATGAATTTTCTAGTTATCCTAAACTGTAGATTTTAGGAAAAAACTATAATCCTAACCAGGATTGCCCAAGTACAATGATGTTAATTAAAATATTATTAAACTAATCCTGGTCGGATCAATGTAAACAAACACTACAAATTTTTCCTTAACTAGAAAATCAAGTATGTTTTTATGTCAAAACAATAACAAGAAGAGGGCGTTTACAGTCAAATAATCAGACAGTTTCTTTTATTTTCATGAAACAGATTCTTCAAAAACATATTCACAAAGATCAAAGTCTAATTTATATCTATTCTCACAAATTCCTAAATTTGAAAACAGAAAACCACCCAAATTTTGACTGCTTATTACAGTAACAGTGATATGTAAGAAGGATTTGATATCAATTGTTAGAGTGAAATAAACATTCACACAGTGAAAGCACAATTCACAGAATCAAATCTCACATAGTACTCTGTTAACGTAAAACAAAGTCTAGAAAACATATCTCTCGAATTCTCTTGACAGCACATTCTTTACGAAAAATCCAGGACTACAAACTTATGTGGGCAAGTTTTTTTCTCTTTTTTTTTGAATTCTTTCTTTTATCTTTGCCCTATATATTCTATCAAATATACAGAAGAAGAAAGAGAAGAAGACAACCAAGGAACAAAAAAGGGTTCTGGCCAATTATGGCCAAATTATGACTATTGATTTGGCCAATATCAATAGTCAGAACCTTCAAAACAGCCAAAACGTTTTTCCCTTATTTAATATTCAATATTTTATTTTTTTCTTAAATAAATATTACATTTACTATCAAAAATGAAATATGTATGGAAGGTTATTTTTAAACTCCTTCCAGAATATTCTTTATATTCTTTTGAGTTGACCAATAAACCAAATGCTATAGGGATCGTGGACTTATCAATAGAGGCTCCCTATTATGATAATAATTCATAATTGAAATAATTATCATATCATAATAAATTATAAACCATTCCACTAAAAGTTTGTAACTGAAGTCCTCGACTTAACTTTAAAATCCATCACACATCTTATTTTAACTCCCCATGTTAGAATTACCAACACCAATCAATAAATTAAATTTTCTAAAAATAATTTAATATATTGACTAAATCAATTATTTACTACTCTACTTAACTTATTTCACATGGCGGATATTAAAATCCACGTGCAGGATTTTCACGCGAAAACTTATAAGTAACCGTAAAGGGGTGTCTTCAACTCAAGGCCGAGACACAGTTCTATCAACTAATTATTATTTCACTAATGTAACTTGTCATTATCCAATGTAGGATTTTATCGACTCATTGAAAAAGTCTCACATTTCAATAGATTAAAATAATAAATCAAATCACATAGATCATAATATGTATATTAAGATTAAGAATGTAAGTACATGCAATGAACTAGAGAATTTATTTATAAAAACTCAGAATATAAATAAATTTCTCTAATTGGTCTGTTCAATACATACAAAATTTACTAGTACAAGAAGTTGGAGTTTAACCACTCCCATGATCAAGACCAAATTATATTTAATCTTATGCTACGATCAATCTAAGATGTTAGTCCTACTTCATCTTTGATTGTGAACAATAATTTATAACTTATATGTACCGATAATTATAATCTTTTTTGTATGAGTTAAAATACTCCATACACAAAATCATCCACAGTATAAGTAATGGACGCACATATATACAAAAATGATCTATTTAAATTAAGACTTTATTATAACAATATAAATAGTCTTTACAAGGGACTCAAAATACTATAATACAAGAAAAAATTACGGGATTACATAACATATATTTTAATATTTTCTAATATTTCCTTCCTTATTAAAATATTACAGAAATTCCTCATTTTCTTTTTTTATCACTCATAACTTCAGATACTTAAAAATCCCACATTTATTTTCTCACTCTTATGTTTCTCCTTCACTTTTTTCAAGCCTGATTTTTAGTTTTAGATTTCTAGAGAGTATCAATCAATCACTCAACTTTACTATAATTGGACAACCATCTTGAAATTCAAATTTTAGCAGCATGGTTGGTAATATCTTGCGTATTGACGAATTTATCTTCTTCACATTGCTTGAAAATTTTCGAAAAAAAATTAAAATTAGATGGATGATCAACCATCTTTTAGTCTTGGCTTTACACAGAGAACACCCGTTTGTCTAAACCCTCAACCAATCCAAGAAGACCCAAAAGACCAACAGTAATAAGATGCCATTGAAATGGAATTGATAGTTAACACCGAAGTTATAAAGAAGAAGGGTTCATCCTCACAAATCTCGATCAAGAAAAATGAAAAAAAAGGGTCATATTCATTACCCAACACCCAACACTACCAAAGCTGTGTTTTTAACCTAATTTTAAAAATTTTATTTTTTTCAAAATTAATTATAAAATGTGTTGATTTTTGTTCGATGTATGTGAAATTTATACACAATTGTACCTTAATGTTGTTTATTAGTCATGAAATTAGGTGTATTAGAACTTATTTGTGAACGAGTTGATGGTATTGTAAAAGAATTTTGTCTAATCTTTGATACCTCGTTTAGGGTTAGGCATTTTGTTAAGCATTTACCTTTTCAAGTATCAGTACCTTATGTTGACAATACATTGAAAAAATTATAGAAATAAAGTATCAATTTTTAAGAACAAGTTATAAAAAAAATGAAAATAAAAATAAAACTAAAAAACAAAGACAGGGAAAACCAAGTATCAACACTAAGTAAAATCATATAGATCAAGTATCCAAAATAACTATGTTTGGATCACAGTAAATCAAATATTATTTAACAACAAAAACATAACTTAATTTGCAAGTATCTAGTGCAGTCAAGGCTAACAAATTAAACTATACACAAACAGGTAATACTTATGAATTAAATTCAAGTATCAAATAGTTGCTTGCCAACATATTTACAGGAAAGTGGTTTCTTCGACAAAACACATAAGATTGGCTGGTCCAATCTTAATGCATACAAAGACAAAGTTATTGGTGAGATAATTAGCCAAGAAGTTCATTTTAAAGTCAAGTTTATTCAAGGAATTGCTCAATAATGGAGCGATAGTATGTAAGTATATTTCATAGCTCGAACTAATTTTTATTATTAATATTTTTTTTCTTTTTGCTATCAGTTTAAATTCTTTTAAAACATGATAATCACAGAGATTGTGAAGTGTTAGTTGCAACATACGTCGAGTACTTGAGTGATGGGATCCCAATCCCAACGCACACAATAGATGTTGAGCTTCTTTGGAAGAGATATGCTGCGTTGATGTGGAAATATAGAACTGACAAGGCGTGTGATGGATTTGTTAGCGAAAATGACGATCTAACCAAGCCCAAGGACTAGTTCGTTACTCCTGATAATGATAGGCTCATCGATATTTCTTAATTTCAGTTTATGAAAGTTTCTTATTTATCTTTCTTAGAAACATCTTCCTACATAATTAAGGCAAATCAACACTACTTTTTTGGTTTTTTGGGATGTCGCATAGCAACGTAAAATATTTTGGTACTTATGCAATTGGTGTTTTTGACATTTTGAAATGCTATATTAACATTTTCATGATACCCTGCCGGTGAACAGGTCTTAGTAGTTAACATTATCTACTCCTGTCACACCCCGCCCTGGGGGTCGTGACCCGTGCCCGCTAAAGGCACGCAAACACATATTAGGCCAAATTCCTTAA